>VZRH01000916.1:18835-38492 GCA_013397555.1 Urocynchramus pylzowi
CCCGGGAGGGGCGGGAGCTGCGGGGACAGGAGGCTACGGAGGGACAGGGCTCAGACAACAGGGGAGCCCCTCACCGGGACTGCCTCCACCCGCTCCTCGAATTAAGGCTGGCTCCTGGGAGGATCGCGGAGCCGGCTCTTCGCCCAGGCACCCAGCGACAGGACACGAGGGAACAGCCTCAGGGAGGCCGGAGAGGTTCAGGTTGGGCATCAGGAGGAACTTCTTCCCCGAAAGGCTGATTAGATATTGGAGCAGTCTGTCCAGGGAGGTTGGTGGAGCCCCCATCCCTGGAAGTGCTCATGGAAAGACTGGATGTGACACTCAGTGCCACCAAGTGAAAAGGTGGGGTTCGGTCACAGCCTGGACTCGATGCTCTCAGGGGTCTTTTCCAGCTTTAATAATTCTGAGAGTTGTGAATTAAGGCCATCAGAAGCTGCTGGGATTCCTGGAGAAGCCCTCAAGGAAGGAGATGAAGCACAGCAATCCCCTGGAACCAGAAGTGCTGTGGTGGACAAACACACATGGACACAGACCCCTTCAACAGAATTCATGTTTAATTTGGACGTTGATCGCTCCACAGAACTCCTCCTCGGCCCCCACACGGACACCCTGCTGCAGCCAGAGTGGTTCAAGAGACACCACGTCCTCTCCCGAGCCCAAACACCCCATTCCTCACCTCTGCCACCAAATCCTCCCCTGGGCCATTCTCTCCTCTCACCACACCACGACGTACAGAACATCTCCCCTCAACTCAAACAGGTCAAAGAAAAGGAAAAACCAAAGCAAAGGCCTTTGAGGAGGGAAAAATCCACACACCAACAGCCCCTGCAAAAGCCTCAGCTCCACAAGCTGCTCTGCACCTGCCACAGACAGTTCTGGATCTAAGCTGAAATTCCCTTCAGGATGGGGGGAAGAAGGCAGGCACAGAGCAGGATGCTCTTTCCACACCCTTCTCACAACGTATCAAGTCTTAAAATAAAAACCCAACTTCACTGGTTTAGGGATAGTTACACGTGTTAAACACCCCCAGGACATCCTAACTCAGCTTCTGCCAACGAACAGGGTTAATTCAACTAAACCTCATCAGAAATCCAAGTGTCCCACTGGCACTGACAGCCCTGGGGAGCACAGGGACACCAGTGCCACCACCAGCATTGCACAGACAGCTCCAGAGGGCTGGCAAGAGCTGCTGGAGCTGGGTCCCTGCACTCACACAGCACCTGGGAAGGAGGTTTCAGCCCCACACTTGGTCACAGTGGAGCAGCACCACCAGTTTTCACCTCTAAAAAGCAGGACATCTCCCAGCACCATCTGTGAGGAAACCCCTCTCCTCCAAAGGGGCTGAGTTTGTCTGAGAGGGGCAAAATAAAATGGGAACACGCTTCCCAAGTGCTCCCCTCAGTGCTGTCCCTGCACATCCCCCAGCAACAGCCAAGGCACCAGCACACAGTCCCTGGGAAGGGCCAGGTCTCCCCCTCCTCCCCCAGGCACCTCTGTCCACGGGGAGAAGGACTGATCCACGGAGAGCAGCACGCCGAGGCGGGCGAATCCCGCATCATCTCCCGAGACCAAGCACCCCAAAGCCCAACTTGGAATAGAGGAAAGGGCTCTCCCAGCCCTGAATCCTTCCTTGTTAAGGCTTAAACAAGCGATAACTGCTGCCAAAAAGGAATTTAGTTAAAAAAAAAGCAAAACCCAAAGCACCTCACGCCAGCATGCAGAGGCTTCAATCCCCTCTCCCAGGTGGAAAATCCATCCTCAGCACCAGCCGTACCACACGTCTGCCAGGAGGAAGCTGGGCTTTAAAACAGCCAGAAAAAAAGGCAAACTAAACTCTCACAAAGCCCTGCAGGTGGGGCTGACAAGGTAAAAACACAACTGAGGCCAAGTTTTAAAGTGTCTTTAAAAAAAACCACCCCACACGCACACACACGCTTTGGCACAGGAGCCTTAAGTTATGTCACTTGGAACATTCAGAGTCAGAGGGAGCTACTGAGAAGGGTTATTTTTTAAACTTTTTTCTTGTTTTTCCTTGTAAAAAGGTGTCAAGCAGTGGTGGTGGAGCATGAAGGGGGAGTACAAACGTTGAGCAGTCCCAGGGTGACGCTGCTCAGCGTTTGTGCTCTGGTTATGTTCCCAAAGCTTAGCTGGATACAGACACAGATATAAAAACACAGACATTCCTGGTTTTCAATGTGAAAACGGTAACATGGAATCCAGTACTTGTGCATTTGCCATAGGGTCCTTTGGAAAAGGAACCATAAAAATAGATATTTTTTTTTTAATAAAAGTTTTTTTTTTTTTTGTCTTTTTTTTTTTAAACTTTTTTTTTTTTACCCTTAACTTAAGTAAAGAGCAAATATACACCTACAAGCAGAGTTCAGATCCACTTCATCGAGAGCCTGGAAGTCCGTACATCAAATTAATTCCCAATGGCGTATCCAGACACAGGAACAGCTCCCAGCTCCAAAGGGCTGGTGTTCCTGAAAGATCTGCAGCTCCAGCTAACCTTGTTAGCCAGCAAAGCCTCATTCCAGCCTTACCTCAGCCAACACTCCCCAACAGACTCCACAGCTGAGCCTCGCACCCAGGACCTGGCTCTGGGAGCATCAGAGCTGAAAATCTGGGCAAGAAACCTGAATCCTGGTGATTTCAACCCACATCAGGATATAACAAGGAAAATATAAGCCCTGAGCTTACATTTCCTTATTATTTAGAGGCCAGAGCACTGATTCCAGCTACTGAGAAACAGCTTCCCAGAGGAGAGCCAGGAGGAACTTCAGTGACAGAGAAACGAGCTGTGCAACAAGAAAGTGCATTAAAGTAGCTTAAAACCAGAGTAAAGATCAAATGGCCACTCGACAGGAGGGAGAATCAAGCTCCAGCAGCTCCTCGGGCTGGGCGAGTTCACATCCAGGCTCTCTCTCTCTCTCTCTGGAGTCCAAGGGCAGGAGAGAAGCGTGCATTCCCTGCTCCCACAGGGACACAGTTCTCCTGGCAGGCCATGCTCTCCTGCCCGTTTGCTTTGGGCGCTATCAGATGAGGACAGCTGTCATCGGAACTCGTAGATAGGAGCGCTGTGCTCGGGAACGTGCGTTAAATTCAACGACTGATACCTGCCAGAGAAGGGAGACAGGGAGGAGAGGATCACACAGAGCTCCTGCTTGGCAGCCACCACAGAGCACACACTCTGCTGGCTGCTCTTCCCCTCCCTTTACAGTCCCAGGGTGTTCAGGCATCCAACATCCACTTCCCAAAATCCTGACAGGACTCAGCATCGTTCCTCATCACTCTACAACTCCCTGACAGGAGGGTGCAGCCAGGTGGGGGTCGGGCTCTTTTCCCACAAAACTAGTGATAGGACAAGGGGGAACAGCCTCAAGTTGTGCCAGGAGAGGTTCAGGCTGGATATGAGGAAAAAATTCCTCACTGAAAGAGTGGTTTAGACCTGGAATGGCCTGCCCAGGGAAGTGGTGGAGTTACCACCCCTGGAAGTGCTCAGAAATCAAACAGATTTCTGAAATCAAACAGAACATTCTATTTTGGGTTTCGTGGGAATGGTGGTATTCGGTCAAAGGTTGGACTTGATGATTTTGGAGGGTTTTTTTCAGCCTTAATGATCCTGTAATTCCCACTCTGGTCCCTCTGAGCCACCTGCAGCAAGGCAGCATTCCAGGTGGGCTGACTGTGGTGGTTTCTTTGGACTCCCTTTGAAGTTCAACAGCTTTCAAGTTCAAACAGTGTTTGCTACAAGTGCAAATTACACATGAGTCTTTCAAAGCTCAGCTAGAGGGAATGTGTCTGAAAGCCTCCTGGTTCTTTCTCTCCCCCTGAGAGCTTCCAGCCATCCACCTGCTGCTCATGACAATGATGCAAGGGAAAAGAGCTCTCCACAGCTACTTGTCTCCAACAAAAAACCCACCAATTAGCTTTGACTGTTCTCTTGTCTTAACAGCAACACCCCAAGGACCTCAGAATACAAAACACTGGCCTGACAAGATTTCTGCCTGAAGGGAGCAACATCCAAGCTGTTCCTTAGGAGAAGTGAGCTCACTCACAGCACTCCTCCAGACCCTGTATCATCTTCCCTCTTCTATCCTGCCATCCCAAATTTCCTCCCCTTTTCCATTAGAACAGCACTTTATACCACACCAAAGGACTACACCAGCCTGCTCAGCCCAGCCATGGCCCACACCCCTCCCTTCAGCACCAAGGTCCAACCACCAGCCTGAATCTCCTGCCTGGACACTCCCAAGGTTGTGGACAAGCAGGAGAGGAGTCACAGCTTAGTTTAAGTCTTCAGGAGGCAGGAAACTTCCTTACCATTCTGAACTCCTATGGTAGTAATAGCCCTCTATAGATGCTGCTGACTTCTGGAAGCAGATGTAATAGAAACCAGCAAAGGAAGCACCACTGATGTCCTTGATGGTGTGATCTGGGACTAGGAACTGCTCCTGCATTCAAAACACAGGCTGCATCTTAAAATGCTGGTCAAATACAGCCCCACCCCAATCTGCCCTCCCAAACCAAATATTGGCACCCACTAACATGAAGACATTCCTGGCTGAGCACTCCCTGCACCCTCAGCAGCCCAGAGCAGAGCCCAGTGTCCCACCACCACCTGCCACTGCAGGGACCTCACAGGGAGGCAGACAACTGAGAACAGAATGAGTTTTAAGAGTGCAAGAGATCAGTTTCAACACCTGTCCCCTGCAAACCAGAAGCCCATTGCAAAACTGGGAGTCAGAGCCTGAGAATGAAGAGAAGGCTCCAAGAAGTTCTTACTGCAGCTTTTCAACACTTATGGGAGCTACTGGGAAAGCTGGAGAGGAACTTGGCTAAGGACATGGAGTGACAGGAAGAGAGGGAATGGCTTCCCACTGCCAGAGGGCAGGGTCAGATGGGATATTGGGAAGGAATTCTTCCCTGTGAGGGTGGGGAGGCCCTGGCACAGGTTGCCCAGAGAAGCTGTGGCTGCCCCTGGGTCCCTGGAAGTGTCCAAGGACAGGGCTTGGAGCAGCCTGGGATAGTGGGAGTGTTCCACCTTGGCAGGAAGGTGGAACAAGATGAGCTTTAAGGTTCCTTCCAACCCAAACCAGTCTCTGGTAACTCTGTGATGATCCCAGCTGAAGAACAGAGCTGCAGACTGGCCAGTCTGCATCAAACACAGGCCCACAAAGGGACTGGAGACAGCAATTCTCTCATCCTCTGCAGCATCACTAAGCAAGATTTTCCTGTTGTGTTTTTAGCCACGACTGCAGCCCCTAAGGACACAATTAGCTGGCTAGACACGAGTCATACTGGAACTTGCAAGTACAGTGGGTTTTGGGGTTGGCAGGGCGAGATCTTTCATTAAACCTTCACAGCTGGAAAAGCTCTCAGACACCAACTCTCTGTCAGTGCCTTGCAAGCAGCTCAGCAGAGAAGGAGACAGGCAGGGTTTACCTTCCATCTCATGAAGACGTAGTCCCCATTTTTTAGATCTTCATAATCAAAGTCATCAGAGTTAAATGTTTTTGCATACTGGTAAAAAGCCTGGAACTTTCCCTGAAACAAACAAAGAAAAGAAAAAAAAAAAAAAAACAACCCAGGATGTTTATTCCAGGAATAGAACTTCTAGTACCAGCTGCTGTTTAGGAGGGAAATCTACTGACACACACAGCAATATCCAGCCTGGTGGGGAAGCTCCTGCACTTCCAGAGGAAGGTATTTTAACAGAAATGTAACAAACATCAAAGCTTGGCAAACAACAGCCAAGGTCAAGGGTGGGGGGGTGATCAGGTGGCTGCTGTGGCCTCAAAACACAGCAGCAGGTACACCCTGCCCTGAGCAGGGACACAGGTACCAACTATCCTACTGTGCATGTGGGATCCCTTTCCCCTTCTCCATTCCATTTCGCAATAAATCTCCAAAAATAAGGAGTGTGTTCTCTTAGGGAGTCAAGAGATAGGGATTGCTCCTGCTCCCTTCCCACCCTGTGGCCAACAAGTGGAAAACAAGACATCCCCTCCCTCATCACAGCTTGCTGGAGAGACCTCTATCTGCAAAGATCCCAGTGGGAGAAGGAGGGAGACAGCAAAAAGGAGAGGCCTCCAGGCCTTTCTGCCAGCTCTTGCATGGGCACACACTGCACCTCTCCCCCAAACCAGCAGCCAGAGCCACCCTCTGCCCCCAGATTTCTTTACCCAGTGTTTGCGGTCCACGTCCTCGTCGGCGTCCCACTTGCGCGTGAGGAACGGGTGTTTCTTACTGATTATCTCGCCTTCGAAGAACGTGGTGAGGGTTGGGTACTCCTGGCACAGGGACACAAAGGTGGGGTCACAATTGTCACCCACAGGCACAAACCCAAGAGCAGACAAAGCTCCATGCACTCAGCAGAAAGCATCTCCCAGGGAGAGCTCCGGGCAATCTGGGGCTGCTGCTGCCGCTGCCATCCCTCGTCCTGCCCGCACCTCTCCAAGGCTGACTCTTCCACTCTCTTGCTCCAGCCCTGCTCTGCCTCTCTCCTGACTTTATGAAGCCATGTCAGAGCTGGGCTGTGGGGAAGGATTTGGAACACAAGCAGCTGAGGGGGCTGGAGGGGCTCAGCCCAGGATAAAGGACCCTCACTCTCCAAACTCCCTGACAGGAGGGTGCAGCCAGGTGGGGGTCAGGCTCTGCTCCCAGGGAACAAGGGACATGACAAGAAGAAATGTCCTCAAATTGCACCAAGGCAGGTTTACATTAGATAGCAGGAACAATTTAAAGGAGTTGCTAAATGTTGGAACAGGTTGCCCAGGGAAGTGGTGGACCTGGCTGTGTCCTGGGTCACTGGTTGGACCCAATGATTTTAGAGGGCTTTTCCAACTTTAAATGATTCCATGGAGCTTCCAGCTGGATGATCACCTGTGACATTTACAGCCACCATTCCCCAGCTGATACCCTGTGATCAAATCTACAATATGCTCAACCCCTCCACTCCCTATTTCTGGCAGCAGCTTCTCCCACCCCACCAGGAAAAAAAAAAAATCCTTCACACAGCCCCTCTTTGTGTTGTTGTGCAGTTAACACTCACCTCTGTAAGGCCTTTAATCTTCAAGTATCCACAGAGATAGGAGTTTTCCATATCCACATGCTGCAAAAAGAGTGCAAAGTCCAATCATAAAAATAGGCATGAAGGTGCATGCTTCATCCAAAGCAGTTTCTAACCCTTCCAAGGATAATTTCAGCTCCAGCTGGTACCCACTGCCCAATATTCACACTACCAGCCCTTTTCCATCATGGGAGACACCTGGAAAGATAATCTGCAGGTGCCTAGCTCACCTCTGGCAGTCTCCACATCCCAGACCTGCTCCCAAGGCAACACCCTCTGCCCAGAATTCTCCAGCAGGAAGCAAATCCCCTCTGCAGCCGGAAGGGATCTGACTCACAGTGTTCTCCAAGAAAAAGCATCCCTGGAAGAATCACCCACACCCCCAGCATTTACAGGGGGCCTTTCTCCTAAATCTAAAACTTTCATGCCACCTGCATTTTGAGTTATCAGGCTGCATCTCTCTGTGCTGTACAGAAACTAGGCAAGGATCTGCCTGGTCCTTTAAAAGCAGGGATTTTCCAAGGGATTTTTTTCTTTCCCCTGACATCCTCCAGATCTGCTTTCAAAACACGCAGCGAGTTATTCAGCGAAGTGCAAACCTCCACCAGTGAGAAGATGGATCTTCTCCACCTGTGATCAAAGGACTGCAACGTTTCCCTGTGCTCAGCACAGGGAGAGCAGGCAGCCCCCTCTCCTCAGCTGACACATGCAAAACAGCCACGTTTTCGGCACAAAAGCAGCGGTTTTTAAGCACAAAAGCAGCGTTTTTAAGCACAAAACCACAGCCAGCCCCAGCAAGGTGGAAGCGTGCAGTGGAGCTGAGCAGCCATGGGATGTCCCCACCACAACAAATCCCACCAGGAACGTGGAGAACTGAACATAAAAATACCCCGCTGGCTCGGAATCATCACAGAATCACCGAGGTCGGAAAAGAACTGAGATCATCCAGCCCATCTTGTGACTGATTCACCACAGAATGGTGTCAACCAGACCAGAGCACTGAGTGCCACGTCCAGTCTTCCCTTAAACACCTCCAGGCACGGTGACTCCACCACCTCCCCAAGCAGCCCATTCCAATGTTTAACGACCTTTTCTGTGGAGAAATTCCTCCTAATATCGAGGGTTAGGGTGATGAGGGTGCTGTCGCAAGGGGCCGGCGGGGCGGGAAGGGCCACCGCGGCCTGAGGCGAGCGGGGGACCCGCTCGNCGCCGCTGGGTCGGGGCCTCCTGGCAGCGCCTCCGCGCGCTCCCATTGGCCCCCGCGCGCGGGCCTGAGGGGCGTTCCCTGACTCTGATTGGCTGCCGGTACGACGCCGGGCGTTGATTGGTTGTGCTGCCGCCCGGCGCTGCTGGGAAATGTAGGTTTTTTTATCGAGGCGGTGCGGATTGGTTGCGGCCGGCGGCAAGATGGCGGCGCCCAAGGAGCGGCGCTGAGCGCGGCGGGGACGAGGTTGCTATGTCGTCTGTCGCGATGTGGCGCGGCTGTCGCCACCTGTGGTGGGTCCACTCCCCGCCCGCTCGGCTCCCCCGACCGCCTCCTGCAGATGCTGGGAGCGGCCCGGTGGGGCTGTGCGGGCGCCGGGCCTATGCCCCGCCGGCAGGTGAGGGAGCACAGGGGCGGCTCCAGCCCCGTTTGGGGAGGGGGATCCTTCCCCGGGGACCCTTCCCTGGGGATCCTTCCCTGGGGACCCTCATGGCGGGGTCAGCCAGGGCAGGGCTGGGATCGGCACGGCCCCACGGCCGTTTGGAGCGGGCAGGGTTCGCTGGCAGCACGGCCGAGCCCTCACTGAACCAGCTCGTTACACTTGTTTTTGTGTTTTGTTGGGTTTTAGGGATTTTGAGGGAATGGGACTCAGACGAGGGGGTTCGGGTATGTTCTGGCCCACGTATCCCATCCAGAGACTTGGCTGGAGTCATGTGGGTTTGAGAGCAGTAAAATTAATCTTTTTTTTTTTTTGTCGGAGGTGAGGCTGCAGAGCCGCGGTGACTCATGACAAGGTTTTGGGAGTCACTGATGAGCCTCGGGGCTCCTCTGGGGTAGACACACTTTAATTTGTTTTTAGAACTGTGCCTGAGGCCCTGAAGCTCACAGGTCACCGAGCCTGAGCAAATCCTTCCACTTCCCCAGCGGGAATGTGCTGCTTTTAGCCTGGAATAGCAGACCTGCAGCCTGACCTGTTTGCTGTGCCCTTCACGAGACAGATTTATGACTTTGGGATTTACAACCTGGTGGCTGTTGTCAAGGGAATGGCTCGTGGATTCTTCCTGCCTTGTGGAGGGGTGTGAGCCTTTGGAATGGGTGTAATCCTGCTCTCACAGTGTTAGGAGTGCTGTAGCAAAAGATGCTGCTCCTAAAACGAGACCTAAAGTTTCCTCAGGCTCACCTTGTGGGTGGGGCAGGTATATTCCTGAGCTGGACTGGGATGTTTGGGCTGCAGTATCCTTCAGGGATTAATTTGTCCAGTGTGACTGTAGTTGTAGAATCTGGAAAGGTTGACCGTGAAGCAGAACTCCTGAGGAGAGGTGGGACAGACCTGCTTGGGAAATCAGCCCTTCCACACTCTGAGACAGCTGAGCCCCCAGCCTGGCAGGAGTGCAGCTGCTTCTGTTTGCTCCCTGGTGCTTCCCTGCTCAGTGGAGCTCACAGCTTAGAAACTGGATGAAGGGCTGGATTTCTGTGGCCAGGCCACCTCGAAAGCACCAAAGCTCTGTCTGTTCTGAGCTGTGATGGGGAGCAGGGGAAGGGGCTGAACATTCTCTGTTTGCCCTCTGAATGTTCTCTTTGCCTTCTGTTTCTGTCCCCAGAGAGGAAGAGGTTCTACCAGAATGTGAGCATCTCGCAGGGGGAAGGTGAGTATGGCCACAGGGGTGGGATGGGATGGGATGGGATCCCTGGGAGAGGTGTCATCACCCCACACCACATCAGCACCTGCAGCCCAGGCTGTGTCAGTGGCATGTCTGTCACCAGCTGCTGTGCCCCCTCCTCATCTACAGCAAAGCTGCGTGGTGGGAAGCAGCTTCCAAGACCAAGTATCCAAGTGATGGTGGGAAACCTGAGTATTCCTGGTCCCTTGCTCCTGTCAGCTCCAGCTCTGACTCTGTCCTGCTGTGGGGTTGTCTGTTGTTCCTTAGTGCCTGCTCCTCTTTGATTCCCCAGGATTTCTACTCTGATTCCCCAGGAGGCTTTGAAATAAACCTGGACCACCGAAAGCTGAAAACGCCCCAGGCCAAGCTCTTCACTGTCCCCAGCGAGGCCTTGGCCATTGCAGTGGCAACAGAGTGGGATTCCCAGAAAGACACCATCAAGTTCTACACAATGCACCTGGTGAGCACGGCAGGGTGGAGTGCTGAGACCTCCAAATGCACAATGTGGAGGCAGCAGGTTGTCCTGCTCCTAATGAGCAGAAAGTTAGGACTTTCTCTGGGCTGGCCAGGTGCCTGTCTAGAGGGAATCTGTGTCACTAGGGGAACTTGAGAAGGGGCTGGACAGTGTTATTGGGAATAGTGCAGGGCAGGAGGAAACAGTGAGCTCTGGAGCAGTCCATGGCCCTGCTTCCCTGCTGCTTAATGAGCTGTTTCCAGGGATTCTGAAGGATTTGAGAAGATACCTATTACATGAGCCATTTTGTGGCCCTGCACCCCTGAACAGTTGTTCATCTCCCACAAATCCCTCTGCTTCTTCTTGGCATTGTACCATGGAAGCTGCTGCTTTTTCAAGCCTGGAATAAGAGCAGTTTCAACTGCTTTTATCCCCAGACCACTCTGTGCAACACGGCGCTGGACAATCCCACGCAGCGAAACAAAACGCAGCTGATCCGAGCAGCTGTGAAGTTCCTGGAGACAGACACAGTCTGGTATGAGATGGGGACCCAGCTGGATTTTGGAAAGAGGGTTGGGTGAAGTGAGGGAAGACATCTGCACTCACCCAGTCATGGCATGGCTCTGATCTGTGCTGGTTTTTGCCCGAGGGTTTGAATTAGTTTAGATCAGTCCTGCAAACCTGGTTGGAGTCTGTGCACCCAAAGAAGGAGCATTGGATTTGGTGCCCTGTTGAACTCTGTTTTGGACACCTCTCTGCTGGGCAAGGGTGAGAACAGTAGGAAATGAAGATCTTGGAGAAAAGAAAACATCTTTGAAAGGCCTGTGGGGATCTGTCAGCCAGTTCCTGGTATTCCTGTGCCAGTACAGATAGCTCAGACTACTTATACCAGTCCCAAAATGCCCTTCATTCCTTAAAGTCCCCGTGAGCTGTAGGATCAAGCCTGTTCATGCCCAGACTCCTGTCCCAGGCTCCACTGGCAGCTGCACAGTTCCTGTGGAGAGAGAGGAACGGGCTTCCCCCACCTGCTCTTGTGGCTTTGCTCAGATTGGAGGGAGCAGGGAATGCTGAGCTGAGCCACTGGGCAAGGAGAAGCAGGAGTGGCCCCACAGAGAGTTGCAGTGGGGTTTGAACCCTCCTCTAACTGCTAAACCTCACTTTAGTCTGTGGCTTGGGGCTGCCTGCAGTTTTCAGTTGGCTGGTTCACTGCTCTGTTTTGTAGTAAGACAGAATTGTCCTTCCTGGAATAACAAAAAGCACTGAATTTAGGGAAGAGCTGGGGGATTGTTCCCTGTCACTGCTGCCTGGGTGGACAGCAGGTCCCTGTTCCCCTTGCTGTGGGTCTGGTCCTTCCCAGAGGTGTGTCCCAGCTGGGAGTGACCATCCAGTGTGGTTTTGTTCTGTGATGTCCCAGCTATCGTGTGGAGGAGCCTCCAGCCTTGGCAGAGCTACAGAAGAATGAATGGGATCCCGTGGTCGCCTGGGCTGAGAAAAGGTGAGAGCTCAAAGGGTTCCTGGCTGCTTAAGGGCCTGCCCTGCTGAGCCCAGGAGCTCTGGTGCTTATAAGTGCCAGGGCCACAAGCTCCATGAGCCCTGGGCCTTTCCCCTGGGCTTTGCTAAGGGTTTGGCTGATCATTCCAGGTACAACGTGACAATTGGCTCCTCGACCAGCATCCTGGGGCCAAACATTCCAGCCAGCACCAAGGAGACCTTCATCAGCCATCTGGCATCCTACAACATGTGGGCCCTGCAAGGTGAGTGGGGCTGGGCCACTGAGGAGGTGGTTCCTCTCCACGGGGCAGGAGAGTGACTGGAATGTTTTTCTTCTCCTGCTCCAAGTGTGGAGGTTTATGTTTTAAGTCTTCAGGCCAGGCCCTGACCTGTTTTTGTCACAGGCAGGGATTCTCTTTGGTGCCACTGGTGTTCAGGATCTGACTGTGCTGTCCCATGAGCTGCTTGCTCCACCTTAGCACAAATAACTTCTTTAATGCCAGACCTTCTAATGATTTAATCCCTAGCTTTGTTGTTACCAGGAAAAGAAATCAGGCTTAGTACTCCGAAGTGCCCACACTGTGCACTGTCCTCACTTTTTTATCCTTATATCCCACTTAATCTTGCCTGAATCATCTGAATGACACCAAAAGATAAAGAAATGAAGGGAGGTTTGCTTTGCTCCAGACCTGAACGAGCAGCAGGCAGTGAAACCCACAAAAGACACAGAATGCTCAAGCCTGGATGGATATCTATTCCCTTTGCACAGGGAGGGGTTGTGGCAGAATAAAAGGAGGTGATGTCCAGGGCATGGCCTTTGTCCCTGCAGTGGCAGGGTCAGCACAATGCTCTGTGCTTGGTGTTAACCACAGATCTGAGTGCCCAGGTGCAGGTGGGAGGATCACTGGTCCTCCCTGGGGGGGGGGTACCACAGCCTGCCTGTCTCTTCAGAGTGCGTGAAGATGCTGCTGTAATGCTGCAGAAAACAGCCATGAATCTTGTTTGGTTTGGGTTATTCCCTTCCAGGTATAGAATTTGTAATCACCCAGCTGAAATCGCTGATTCTGTCCATGAGCCTGATTGACAGGCACATTACAGTAGAGAAAGCTGTGCTTCTGTCTCGCCTGGAGGAAGAATACCAGGTAAATTATGTTACAAAACAGCCCTATAATTCAAATAGCAATAATCTCAGCGTGACAAATGCATCCCCCACCACAAATAACTGGCAGGGGAAGTGCCTGCTATAGCAGGAGACGTTCCACTCCACCAGTCTCTGTGTCTGAGAGCGTTTGGAGTGTGCTGCTGCAGAGCAACACCACGGGCACACCAGCCCAGAGTGCTCCCAGGGCTGCCAGTTTCTTTTCACAGAGCCCAGATGGCTGCTTTTCTCCCTCTCTAATCTGAAGTGCAAAGTTGTGGCTGACTTCTCCTGCTGAGGGTTATCCAGCCTGGAGGCTTTGGTAGACACTAAGATATCAAGCTTGCTGGAAATTAGCTTGGTGTGAAGCTCTCCTTGTCCCAAAAGTGGCTGAAGTTGGGAATCTTTTCATCCTCCAGTTAAGAGGCTTTGCCTCAGACCCCAGTAGAGATGAAGCACATCCTGATCTCGAGATAACCCTGCCTCAGCAGTCAAGGATCATCTCAGTTCCTGGGGGAGGTTACCTGTGCTTCACAAACATGAGAAGGGAAGCTGAGAGTTGCTGAGCTGCTTTGAGTATAATCCATGTTCCTCCTCTCCTTCAGATTCGGCGCTGGGGCAACGTGGAGTGGGCCCACGACTACGACCTGTGCGAGCTGCGTGCTCGCACGGCAGCTGGGACTCTCTTTGTTCACCTCTGCTCAGAGAGCTCTACTGTAAAACACAAGCTGTTGCAGGACTGAGGCAGCTGGGCAGGGCACAGACAGAAAATGTCCAGCTGGGAATTGCTGGCCTGACCCAGTGGATGGTAGCCACCTTCCTGCCATTCCACTTTTCCTGGGATCAGCTTCATGTGCTGTGGTTTTGTGGGCAACTCTGCACTTGGATTGCCTGCTGCAGTGCAGCACACAAGGAGGAGAGGTCAAGGTGAGTTTCCTCTGAATCCCCAAGCCAGCAGCTCTGTCCTTTCCTGGTGTCTGCAACTCATCAGAGGAGCTCCCACGGAAGAAACAGCTTCCTGGGCAGGGCACGGCACAGACATACCCAGCATATGCCACATGTCTTCATAGCTGCCAGCTCCTGACACACACTTGTTATGGAAATCTGAAAACAGACTCCACTGCATCTGTTGTTCATCCCTCGGCGTGCCTGTCTGTAACACCAGGGTCTCTGTGTTCCATTAAAGACTCGCCCCTGTGAGGTACCAAAAGCTGCGTGTCTTTGTTTTAGTCACCAAACTGTGGGGTGGGTCCTGAGCTGCCAGGTTGTGGGCAGGTGCTGGGATGGCTCCAGGTATTAAAAATCACGGACCAGAGCAGACATTAACTACTGTGTGAACCACTCCATGCAGCTGAGGAGGAAGCAAGGAGACAAGCGTGTAGTCTTGGAGTAAGAGGGGTAAAACCTGGGCTCCAGCCATCTTCAGAAGCACAGAGCATGATGAGCTGAGTCTGTGTTTGACAGGCAGCACCAGCCACGGGGTTTTCTGAGACCTGCTCTGCCCCTGGCGAGCGCACACAGCCACCCTCTCGTTTAACCTTCCCACCTTCTCCTTGCTGCCTGCCTGGAGCAGCAGCGCCCCGGCCAGCACGGTTCCCCAGCAGCTGCCCACAGGCGAGCGTGGCAGCGCTGTCACCGAGCAAGGAGGGGAATTAATGACTCCTCACCTGGCTGTCGGAGCGGCGGCGCGTGAGCTCCTGTGGAACCACTGATTTCCCTTCCTGCTGGCTGGGGGCTGCTCTGCTCACGCTGCAGAAAGCTGATTGTGAGAAGGGGTGAGAAGATGAGGCTCCCAGGCATACGGAGCCCCCGCCAGCCTTGTGCTTGCTGAGCTGGAAACCTGCTGTTATCTCGGGGGTGGTTTGATGGAGAGTGTTCCTCTCCCGAGCTGCTGCCTCGTGCCAGCAGCTCACAGGTTCCTGCCACTGAGCTCGCAGGTACCGAAGCTTTCAGGCATGATATGCTACGATGATTTGGTTCAATCAGCTCACAGCTGATCCATAACCCCTTGTGACCAGGTCTGAGTTGTCTGCACGGGCTTTGTGCCAATGTGATGGAAGAGACAGGGCTTTGGATGCTTTTCCAGAGTCAAGAAGTAGCTTTTATTTGCAGTTTATGGTGGATGGAAGAAGTATGCATTTGGACTGAAATGTCCCAGGAAGCTTGGCCACAGAGAGGCAGCTGTTCCTGCTGGGGGCTGTCCTGTGTGCCTCAGCTGAGGCAGCTCCCCAGCCCTATTCTGTAGGCTCCAGGATCACTGTGCTATCCAGCTCCTTCTGCAGAGTGTCGATGAAGCAAATGATCTTTTTGATACAGGCGCGGTTTCTGTCGCTCTCGGTTTGGAAAGCCTGGACAGATTGAAACCAAGCAGTGAATCTGCAGGTGTGTCAAGGTCCAGCAAAGATCTGGGAGTGTGTCTCCTCACGGTGTCCCTGCCACTTGGGCCAGACCTGTCAGTGCCCCATCCCACTGAGTGTGAGGGTCTCTTACCTTCTCTGTCACTGACATCTGCCACTGGTAGGTGTTGCAGAGCATGTCGCTCTCTCGCTTCTCAATCTTCCGCAGGCGGATGTTGTGGGACATGTTGATGATGTTGACAACGGTGGTTTTGTCCTCAAAGAGCTGGGGGGTAACGTGACCGGATGAGAGGAGGGGTGAGCACACAATGAACCAGCAGCACAGCAGTGCTCAGAGAGGGAGAAACCCTCAGTCTCAACCTGGCAAATCCCTTCTCATCGGGATGAATCCAGGGCTCTACCCTTGGCCTTGCTGCAGTGTAATGGGGCATTATCCCTAACACAGTGGGGAATCAGAGGCAGCACCCCTGGCCCCACATGCTGGAATGGGGAGATCAGTGCAAGCAGGGCTGCCGTGCAGCTGGTGTGGAAGAAAGGCTGTGTATGCTCCAGCATGCCTGAAAATGGAAAATCGCACTTGGAAGGGATTCCTGCACTGCTGGCACTTGCTGTAAATCTTCATTTCTGGAGAGTCCCAGCTTCTAATGGAAGCAGTGACTTCCCTCGTGGCTCTAAATAGAGGGTGGCTTTGCTAGCCCATAATGAGCCTCCTCCTGCAGCCAAGTGCAGCTGTTGGGTAAATGAATTCCCTTCTCCATGGGAATGGATGGCAGTGAAGCAAAATGGGTGCACGGCAGCGGTGCGGAACCGCCACCATCTGCACAGGCCATAAAGCAGCAGCTCCCCCGGGGCCTCAGGGGTCTGGTTTGTGTCTGTCAGCTCGTGATTACCTGGAGTGACAGGGGGCTGGGATAATCTGGACAGAGCAAAACCACAGCTAATGCAAATTTAAGTAATTTAGCCACTAAATGAAGGAATTATGCAGGCAAAAAGGGCAGCAGCGTTGCTGAGTGGAGCACTGCAACGATGTTGGTGCTTTTGGAAAGGCTCCTGGGATCTTTGCTTGCACAGCAAGACTGAGGGCTTGGTGGAAGGCTCCATTTAAAGTGTCATGTCCTGCCTCCAGATCAGCTCATGAGCTCAGGAGCTCCAGGAAGGGATTTTGAAATCACTGAGGCAAACAGAACCCTGGTGTAAGAAATTCAGAGCAGTGTTGGGATTCTGCTGAGGGAGCAGGGAGAGTCTGAACAAAACCAGCTGTGAGGGAGTGCAGCAAAGACGCTGCCTGAGTGCCTGGAAATCAGCCAGAGCAGTGAGTTGTGCTGGAGGCAGGAGAGAGATTTCCTCAGCACCTCTCCTGGGCTGATGCCACCAGCTCTGGCTGTGCCCAGGGAAACCTGCAGTGCAGTTATCCCCTGTCCTAGTCAGTGGAGATGTTCAGAGGCACCACAGTTCAAGCAGCTAGACCCTCTAGGAAGGAGGTTGTGCCGTGGTTCAGGTATGGCTCTGGCAGCACTGAGCCTCCTGGAAATCCTGTCCCTTCAGAGAAGAGGCTATGGCCTCATTTTCTTGCCTACTCTCTCACAGAGAGGAATTGTTTTGGTGCCCTCACCTTTCGAAGATCATCTGGAAAATCCTCTTCAAGCTCATAGAGCTCTGCTTTCCTCAGGGTGACCATGGCAATCTCCATCAGCTTTACATTGTGTTGATTTTCCAGGTCCCGGCACTGGCTAAATGTACAGCACATGGTCAAGGAAAAAGCTGACCACACCACTCATCTGTGGAGATTAAATGACCTTCTGTAACTGGGACCAAGTGTCTGCACAGGGGGATTCTGCAGAAATGAGCCTGGCTGCTCCCAGAAGCTGCTGTGGTGTCAGGATATCAGGATACACACTTTCGGTTCTTAATCACACACTGAGTCTCATCTTTACTGCCAAATATGACAGAGGATTGAGAGAGGATCTAGGTTTGCCAGGGAAATTGGAAGAGGCCTCCAGGTAAAAGCTCAGCTCTGAATGCAGTGCAATTATTTACACCAGGCCATCAGATTTCTAGATTTTAAAGCAGCATGACCTGACACTCAAGCACTTTAGTATTCTCATATAACTTTTTTCAGCACACATCAAAAATACAAAAATGAACACCATTTAAAGAGTATTCAACCAGAATTGTACATACTTCATTTACTGCTGTGGCAGGAATGTACCTAGACAACAGTCTAACCAGATCTTCCCTCTATATTGTCTTCTCTGCATGTAAAAGAAAGGAAGATTCCCAACAGGGTGAAAGCTGCCTAAATCCTACAGACTCTCAGCACAGTAGAATTTAGATCTTTCTGTGGTTTCCAGAGTCTCCAAATAAAGAAGACAGGCACCTTAAATGACCTTTCCTCAAGGCTGGGAAAAGATATTTTCTATTTATTAAAATATAAAAATAAAGTTTTTATACAGGAGGCTCATTTTTGGATTTAGAGGTGAGGTGTAGGTGCATGACTGGGAGGTCCAGGCCAGCCTACTGTGAAAAGGATATATCCCTTGAATGTTTTCAGTGAATGTTGATGCTATGACATCAATGCTTCTTTTAAAATCCTGTAACAGTTCCTTAACAGAGGGGAAAAAGAGGAAATATCACAATGAAAACTTGCACAAACATAACAGGGAGTCAGAGAGTCTAGGAGGAATCTACAACTTATTGTAATTTAGACTCACTGCTGTTATTAGCACAGTCAGAAACTAAACTGCCTCAAGCATTTAAAGTGCTTTCAAGGTGCTGCAAGATTTTCTTCCCTCCTTTAGGGACAGAAAATCAGAATCAGTTTTTTGGAGGGAAGTTGACTGAATACTACCTTTACCCAGTGTCTGGAGTAAGCCAGGGGATCCTTTGTTACCCTCACCTAAGCAGTGCCTGGAGAGGGCTGCATTCCCCTGCCCTGCCATGCTGCAGCCTCCTTGTCCTTGTCTGTGTGAAGAGCCTCTTGTCAGAAGCACAACCCCTGCCTGGGCTTTACTGCAGCTCTTGCTTTAGTCCTCAGAAATTAAAATTGCAGCTGCCTGTTCCTTGTTTTAGAAAGGGCTGATGGAGAATCTGTGAAGTGTTGCACTTCAATGTCTTGGTACCTGAATCCTGCCAATCCAGCAGGGCACATGGGGAGAAATGTTTCTGCTCATCTCATCAGTGATTGCAGATATGTAAGGGCCAACTCAGAAAATACTAAAAAGGCACAATCCTGATGCAGTGAGGGTCTGTTTTGAGCTGCTGCTTTCTGCCATCCATGCTCACAAAACTAAACTGCTGCACACAGGCCACAGCTCCTGCTGCTCATTTTTAAACAGGTTACTTTGGGTTTTTTCCTTCGATGAAGATGCTCATCAGCAGCCCTGCCCCAGTTTTTGAGGAAAAGTCTGGGGAGGAAAAGGCAGCTATTATGCAAGCAAATGCAGCAAGCTGAGCAGGAATGTGTATAATCTTATAGCAGAGATCAGTTTCAAATAATGACACCTCTAGAATTCCAAATGCATACCCCATGCTATGCAGCAACTTGTGCAGACCTATAAAGTGATTGCACAACCTCCCTGCCTCTAAAGTGTGGGGAATCAGCTTGGATAGATGTGATGGGCATACTGTGTTCTGCTCTGAGAAACAGCAATCTGCTGTAAGGTATCAATGTCCAGGGCCTGATCTTACTCCCATCAACTTTGAACAGAGAAAGAAAAAGATGGGGACAAAACATTTTCCTTAGTGGAAGTCCTGTGCCCTCCTCTTTGTGAGCGAGCTGCTACACAGGGCTGCAGTGACAGGGAAGTGACCCCCCCAGCATTCAGGCTGTGAGGTCCCACAGGTGTGAGCTTGGATCTCACCTCCAGGTCGTTGGATACCAGTGCTTCCAAGGTCATGAGTGCATCCCACAGCTGATGGATGTCCTCCTTGCCCTGGGCTCGTTTAGACTCAGCAATTTCACCACTCCCGGCCTGATAAAGCTCATCCAGCCTCTAAACACAGAGATACATGAATTATAGTTTGTGCTCAGCACTCCATTGCAATTTAATTAACTTGTTACATGTGTGAGAAAAGTTCCTGCTGCTGATTAGCTGAAATGAAATGTGATGATTCAGGGAAGTCTCCAGATTTGCATAGTGGGTAGTCAACAGTAGCAGCTGAGGTTTGCTGCTGCAGGGGGATTGGGAAAACTCTTCCTCATCCTCCACTCAGCAGAAGACTCTGCTCCTTCTATGCTTCCAATTTTGGTTCCCCTTCATTTCAAGCAAAAAAAAAAAAAA
>VZRH01000916.1:38598-50800 GCA_013397555.1 Urocynchramus pylzowi
TTGTTTCCCCTTACATCAAAAAAAAAAAAAAAAAAAAAAAAAAAAATTTAATTATTGTCATTGCTGTCTGTGAAGAAGAAATAAACAATTGCTTCAGAGAAAGAAAGGCAGGTGTAAATCCTGATCCACTTCCTACCAAGGAGAATCTTGACTGACTTCCAGTAGGGTCAGGATTTAGTATTCTGAATATGGAATACCTATCATTGCCTGCCTTCCTCTTACAGCAAGGATTTATTGCCCTTCAGAATTATGTATTGATGTCACTTTTGTATCAGGCAAGATTTATGTTTGCTTGGATCAAAAAAAAATCCTCTTGTGCTGAATGTGTTATTTTCAAGTCTGTTTAAAATCAGTTAACAACCAACTATTTTTAAAAGGAAGGAAAACAGATTTTGTTTTATAATGTCTAATCCACTTCTCCTGAGAGGGAATGGAATGGGATGAAATAAAGAATTCTGTTAAAAACCCCTGCCAAGGCTTGTGTTTGGAAATGGGGTGGATTACCCAAACTTTGCAGTGTTAAAAGGGGGAAGGGGAGAGCAAGGTGTCTTCTTTTCTAATGCAAACAAGTTAGGAGGCTCAAAAGGCTCCAGAGCCACTCAAGCTGCACCTCTGGGAGCAATAACTTCAAAGTTCAAGGCCTTTAATCCTCTCTAACCAACTTCAGAGAGCACAGTGATTTTACAGGTTACTCAAGTTTACATGAAAGGATTACAGACAGACAAACAGCCCTAAGAACAGCTCACAGACTGCAGTCTGCTGGGACCTCTGTGCCTTTTTAATTCCTCCAGAAATTTTAAATGATGGGGAAATGATGCTAAAACACTGTGTTTGGTTTTGATACCAACTCCTCTAGTATGTATATGAAAACTGGCATGCTGACCCCTGTGTCCTGTTTATAGAGAATCACAGAATTCCAGAATGGTTTAGGTTGAGAAAGACCTTAAAGATCATCCAGTCACACCCCTGCTGTGGGCAGGGGCACCTTCCACTATCCCAGGTTGCTCCAAGCCCTGTCCAACCTGGCCTTGGACACTCCCAGAGATTGGACAGCCACAGCTTCTGTGGGAATCTGTGCCAGGGCCTCCCCACTCACAAAGAGAAGGATTTCCTCCTAATATTTAATCTGATTTCTTCCTAACATCCCATCTAAGCCACCCCTCCTTTAGCTTAAAGCCATTCCCCCTTGTCACCCCTTGCAGCCCAAGCCATAGCTGAGCCTGTAGGTCAGACAGAGGTGAGGGGGTAAACTCTGGCCTCAGCTGTGCATCTTTGGGTTTTGTTGTTGTTTCTTTGTTTTTGTAGGTTTTGCAGGGTTTGTTTTGCTGGTTTAGGGTTTTTTCATGGAAGATGCAGTGAGAATTCAAGCACAAGTTAACCAAATATTCACATCAAACTTCTGGTTGGAACGAGATTATCTTTAAGGCCTCTTCCAACCCAAACCACTCTGCAGTTCTGTGACTCTGGTAGTGCTGCCAGCTCCTAGAGCTGCTGGATGCAGATTTCCAACATGAGTCAGCAAGGTTCAAGGCCTGGGAGCAGAGTGACTCAGCAGCTGTCAGCCTGTGACAGGCACTGAAATAAAAGTGACCTGGTTTCCAGCGGGAGCCAGCGCTTGTGACTCTGCTGGTGTCACTTGTCAGGGACTTGCTCTCTCAGCTGACAGTGTTACCAGGCTTTAGCCCTCCCTGATTTTTTTTTTTTCTGTGGAAACAAAATCATGATCCATCTATTATACATGGGTAGAAAGGGATCCAGCTAGAAGCTACGCCCTGAGCAGCCACAATGGGTGGCTGTAGTTGAGCAGAATGAAAAGAGAGAGTTTCTGCTTTAAAGGACTAGAAATACATTAAAATTTCTTTCTCTAATTTTTTTTTTGTTATAGTTCTTTGAGCTGTTGTTGAGAAAATGAACTGAAGCAGAAAATCACTTGAAAATAAACTGAATACCCTGCAATTTCCTTCCTTTTCTTCCTGGTTTTTCAATGAAGGAAGAGCTATTGGAGGCTTCAAAAAAAAAGGGAGAGTAGCATTAAACATCTATCTATCTATTTATCTTAAAAATCTACTTTATAAATATATTTAAACTAAAAGGAAGGTTGAGCATTTCCATTTTCTTAAATATTGGTGACTTTTCTGGATGGGAAAAAAAAAGTAAAAAACTCCGCCCTGTTTAGCCACATTTTTTATAAACCCTTGAAGGACTTTTACCTTTATAGATGATAACATTATGACATATTAATTTTGTTCTACACTGAATTCCCAGTATATATAAAGGCTGAGTTAGCTGGTTGTAGTTTGCCCAAAGGGTAGATATTTCAATCCCCATTTTTTCCCCCACATAAAGTATCAAAAAACTTTTCACATTATGTCAATGACATTATATTAGCTAATAAAACAATTTTCTTCTTATAAATTTATGTTGTAAGAAACACATAAGGAAATATCAGTGAGTGGAAGAGGTTTCCCAGAGAGGCTGTGGAGTCTCCATTCTTGGAGATATTCACAGTCCTGGGCAGCCTGCTGGGGGTGGTCCTCCTTGACCAGAACCAGATGACTTCCAGAGATCCCTTCCACCCTCAACCACTCTGTGGTTCTGCCATTAGGGATCAAGTATTGATTTCCATTACAGCATTGTCAATCCAGAATAATTTTCCTAATTTTAATGGCATTATCCCCATTTTCAGCAAAATTAATAGCTGGTATAGGAGATAGAGAAATAATGTATCAAACAAACAAAAGTAAAACATTACCCTTTGGTTCCGACTCTCAAAGTCTGAGATTATCCTCTTGCTTTCTTGCTGGTTGACTGCCAGAATTTCATGGAATCTCTTGTAGAATTTAGAGACTTCAGCTTCTCGTTTTTCATACTCTTCCACTCCATAGTTATACAGGTTCCCACAAACTGAGACAAACTCCTTCTTGTATGTGACAGCAGAGTCAAGGTCTTTTGCTTGTTCAGTGGAGCAACACGTTACGTTCCTTCTGTCTCTGAAAATCTGAGCAACAAGAGCTACGAGCTACTTTTATGTAAACTCTGTGGTTCTTGCTGGGAGCTGCCAAATATTCTGTCTGGGGCAGGACTGGGTCACCCATTCCTGTTTTATGCATGGGATTTTGCTGGCTTAAGGGTATGGAGAAAGCTATGGCAACTTGAGGGGGGAAAAAGGCCTTGAGGAAGAGAAGAAAATACATTCACTTGTCTGACTCCTCTGACACAGCAGCAGAAGGAAGCCTACAACCCTATCTGTCTTCACAAGTGTGAATACAGTGCCTGTGCAGTTAATAAATACAGCTCTGGAGCCCACAGCCAGAGCACAGAATAAACTACTGACTTGGTAGCATCACAAAAATAACGTCAATTTTTCTTCTGCTATTATCTTGGCAATGGAATTGTTTCTGGAGTCTATTGTAGTTAAGCCGTGATGCATTTTTCCCCAACAGTGTAATGCAATTTTAAGGAAGGTCAAGTTACTGGCCTTGACAATACTCTATTAATCTGAATGAGAAAAGAAAAAAGAAAAAAAAGTGTCTGCTTTCTGCTCCCCCGTGTAGGAGCAATGATCAGAAAAATGTGCTGGCCTGGAAACTTCACGTTGCCAGTTCTGGCAGGTTGTGAGATATGCGACTTGTATCGTTCTGATTAGTCTGTTCCTATCTCCTACCACTTCAATTTCAACATGATTTTAGCAACTGTGCTCTTACAATCTAACCGACAGAGATTTATCTTCCAGCTCATTTTAAACTTTAAGTGGATTCCAGACTTAAAGAAAGTACAAAGTCTTGATTCTTGAAGGGTCAGAAAAGGAGGCTACCAAAATCGTGTTTGATTCAAGGGATGGAAAAGGAATATGGTAATTACAATGGTGAGAATTTAAAAAGCTGGGATCTCATGACCTGTTGGGGATAGAAACGAGTGGTTTTACAAATGGGATGTCTCAAGCTGGGCTGGCCAGCTTGTCAGTAATATAAACCATTTGTTTGGAGCCCTCATATTTCACAGGATATCATGCCTTAAAGCTGTCAGTGGTCTCACAGCCTTGTAGTGTAACTTTTGGTACCGTTCCAAAATTGAACACAGACTGTCTCAGATCTTAGATCAATGTAGCTTTCAGCTCTGGACAAAAGCAACAGATGAAGAGTCCCTGTGGATGCACTTCCTTCTTAACTCAAGGCATTACCTGTTAGCTGTAGGTATTCCAAACCCAGGAAGGATATGCCTGCAGCAGGTCCCCCACTCCAGGGAGGGCAGCCAGTTGGGCAGCTTCTCTATCCTCTTCATACAGACTGTCAAACAGGAATGGTCCATTCAGGTACTCAACAAAGGCTGCCTTTGAAGAGAAACAGAGCAAAATAAGTAAAATAGAGATGCCAGCCTGCTGCCAGTCCTCAGGATGTGTCTCAGCAGCAGCAGAACAGCAGAACATAGGTGCAGACACAGTTACATTGGAACAGCAGAAACACCAAGCAAGCCACAAAAGCACCTTGCAACTGGAGTGAAACCCATCCCAGGGGCTTTGCTGCTACAGTTCTGTAGCCTAAAGATAGAAAACACTGTTTAATCTTGTGTCAGATCACTGAATCATAAAATGGTTTGGGTTGGAAGGAACATTAAAGATCATCCAGTCACACCCCCTGTCATGGGCAGAGACACCTTCTACTCTCCCAGGTTGCTCCAAGGCCCATCCAATCTGGCCTGGAAAACTTCAGGGATGGGGCAGCCACAGCTTCTCTGGGCAACCTGTGCCAGTTGCCAGTATAAGACTACCACATAAAAACCCTTATTGCAAGGCTATTTAGCCTTTCAGATAAGGACTTGGTGAACTTTGGGGAGGGAAAAAGGGAAGAGTTACAGGCAACCTCCCTGGCACTAAATACTAAACTTAAGCCACTCTGATCTTCCAGAGGTCTGGAATACAGAGCCAGGCTACAACTGAAAGCACCATTCCACCTGGTCTTGCTTTCAGCCCAGTCACAGGACTACAGTGATCTCCAAAAGTCCCAGAGAGTTTAACCATAAAACTAATGAAAAGCTTGACTTAGGGTGAAGGAGAAAAAAAGAGTCACTTCACCATGAAAATGTTAACATTTCCCTCAGACCTGTAATTTTCTTAATCTTACTTCAGGCTGATAAGCTCCCTGGGTATGATTTACTATTTAGCTTTGCAGGGTCTCTATCTGTAGTTTCATTGTTCAGCCCAAAGAATTATGTTCCCCCACATGTGTATTCCACAGCAGCTCCTGTTTCCATCCAATAGATAAGATTCAGAGATCACAGAGATTAATCCAAGCCTTAGTTTTAGCAGAGTCGATGTTAACCTTTCATTAAATCTTCAAGCAGGGAGAAGACAAGTTCAATATGTGTTGTGCTTCTTTCTCCTGAGACAATACACAGCCAAAGAAAACTTACCTGGTGGTACTCCAGCTCTTTCTGCTTTGCCTCTTTTACCTCCTGCAGAGCAAGGACCCGAGCCTCCTCTTGCTCCAATGGCTTAGTAAGGTTTTGATACTTTAAAGCTGCAGCTTTTCTCTGAGAAATATAAATAAAATATTTGTATTAGATTAGCCAACATTGCTCAATGAGTCAGGGTGTAAGCAACTGGTCTTTCTAGAACATGCACCAGAGTGGCATCTGCCTCTCCATTTCCTCATGGGCTTTTTATTAAACTACTTATGAAGTTTCTAATCTAATTCTCATCCCATTTTTTGCTGGCATATTGCTCTGTTTCTGCATTCAATGCATCTGAGATAATTCAGTCCCAGGAAGCTTTTCTCTCTCCATTTTCTCATCTTTAGAGTTGGCTTTTTTTTTTTTTCCTCTTTTAGCAGGAAGTTCTATTTTGACTTCCAGAATTTGAGCTCCAATTTGATCAGTCAGTGAGGTTAATTCCTTTTCTAGGGAGGAGAAGGTTCTTTGGAGGAGTGGATGGCAAGGTAGTACCAGGGGCAAGGACCTCATTAGCTTGAAACTGAAGCTTGACAAATTTAAGTATGCAATTCTCAGACGCCCCTGATGAGCAGGGACTGCACTCCATGACCTGGAAAGCCCTTCCAGTCCTTTGCTAAGAGCAATGTACATTCCTTACCAAGTACAGCTCCTACTCTGTGCCAAGCAAATTTACAATTAATCATGTTATTTGGTTACTAAAAAAACCCCAAACCCTAAACAAAAATCCCCATCTTTGTTCCTTTGAGCCCTGGGATGATAAAGCAGTTCCACAGGTTACTGGTGAGGATGAAGTGTCTTATTCTCAGAAATCAAAAGTGGGAAGTGCATCCAGGCACCTGCTTGCCTGGATTGTCAGTTTGCTACTGAAACAAATCACTCTGTGAGCAGCAGGACCACCGAGGCTCCTTCCCCCTGGATCCATGTCTCCAGACTGATTTCCTCTGAGATTCTCTAAGAAGACTTGCACTCACACTGCAGCCTCTTTGTGGCAACACGAACCAGGCCCCTCTCCCACACACAGCTGCTGATTTTCACAAAATCTGTGAAGACATCATGCTTCTGACACCTCTACCTCTCTGTCAGATTTGACAGAATTTGGCCTACAGGTTCACAGCTGTTATGTGGAAGCAGAATAAACACTGTGTGTTTCTGTGAGCCTGATTTCTGCAGGGAACCTGCCCCCAGTGCTGGAATATTGCTGGCACACCAACAAAGCAAAGGCTCTGTAAGATGCTGTTGCCTGATTTCCCAATCAGGGAATGCAGAAATCTCACCGTGGAGTTTCTCACAAGCTTGAAGTCCAAGTACACCAGGCTTGGAAGATGAGCAACAACAAACAGCCTGTAGTGCTCTTCACTGCAGAAAGGGTTCCCACTGAGGTTCAGTGTCCGTAGGCTTTTTAACCTCCTGAGACAGATAACCTGTGCCAAAGGGAAAGAGCTCTGCATTTCCCACTGCTGGGGAAACACAGCCTTGGAATTTATTGCTTTTATTACAGCTGGGTTGCAATATGTATTCTGCTCCGCTGCCAAATTCACACGACAGTCAATTATGAGTTTCTAATGGTTTTGGGAAAGGAAATACTTAAATTCACATTGGCAATATCTAGACAATGGGTAGAGAGAGAAGGCAGATGGGGTGCACAAATCACAAATCCTAAATTGGTAAGATGCCCTCAAAAGAACTCCAAATAAATCCTAGTCTCCCCCCTTTTCTCATGTGTAGCCACTTATTCCTTTTCTAGCTTTCATGGGAGCCAATAGGAATTTTGTCATGGCTGAGAGCAGTCACAGAACTGGGCCCCATGAGTCAATAATCTAAAAGAAAAATGGCTGCAGTAAGCACTTAACACCAGAGGACCAAAACCATAGCTCAGACTACTTAGAAATCCTAAGGAGAATTTTATCACCTAAGGAGGGGCTTGGACACGATGGCACATGCTAGTTTTAGAATATCTGATCCTTCAACAGGGAATATTTGCAAAGCCAGGGAACACTCACATCTTCCAGAATGGTCAGGTTATTCTTCCCTATGGAGAAAATCTGCAGCTCTTGCAATGTGTCCATGTGCTCAATTTTAGATATTCTGTTATTGTAGAGACTGAGGTCCTGCAGTTTGACAAGAGTATCCAGGCCCTCAATTACTTCAATATTGTTGAAGGACAGGTCTGGGGAAGAATTTAAAAATCAAACATTAAATTATTTCTTGCAGAATACCCTGATTCTGCCCTTTAGTTCTGGATGTAGGAGTTCATATACAGATTTTTCTCAGGGGTGGTCCAGGTTCCACAGGAAAGGCTCAGCAGTAAATAATCCTTTATTCCCATCTCCTCATTGCAATTGTCTGTGCAACTTTTAAATGAGAGGAAAAGCTGAAGTTAGTCCATGCAGAGTCCACATACACAGCCTGAAAGGGACTTCTGCCTTATGGGGAAACACAAAACAAGAGGTGGGAAATGCCCTTAGAGGGGAATTTCTGTGGTAAATCTGACACTGTCTTGTTTCTTGCAGACTCTCTCCTGCCACACCAATGCCACAGTTGTGGTCACTCCCACAGGACCAAGATAGGGCAGTTCCATGTCAGTGGAGTTATGCAAAGGCTCACTTTAGCTGTTTCACTTATTGAAATGTCCTCTTCCCCTGCCAGAACATTTCTCCTAACACCTACACTCAGCATGACTAAGGGCAGGATTTGCCTGTGGATTAGTACTGAGCAAGCCAAGAGTCCAAAAACAGTTTATGAGGTCTCTTGGGTGGCTGAGACACTTGTACAGCAGCAGCTGAGCCACTGCAGCCTTTGGGCAAACAAAATATGAGAGTGTGCTTCAAAACACTGTGCTTACACTGATCAGTTGGTGATTCACAAGTGCCTCAGTCATCTGTGGAGCAGAACAGTGCAGACAACTGGGTGGAAGAAGCCATTAGACATTTCACAACGTGCTTATGAGCTCAAGCCCTGCATGCTGAGGATATATTTGGAATTCCAGCCAGCAGCATGGCTGCAGTTCCAGGGAATGCTCTAAGCTGTGCATCTGTGTAGCTGCAAGCAGTCACATAAGGCCACAAGGATGGGCACTCCTTGGGACAACGATGACACCCAGCCCTTAAGGATATAGGGGTTGTAGGCTATGCCTGCAGCAGCTTTGGAAACAGAATGAAGGCTTCTAAATCACAGAGGTGTTTGCATAAATATTCCTGAAAGTCACCCCTAAACACAATACAAACCTTGGAAACAACCTTGAAACCTCACCTTTCTGTTCTTGCCATACCAAATGTATTAAACCCAGTTTTTAAACATTTGAAGGATTGTTTTGCAGCTCCGATACTCAGACATTTTGACATTTGACAGTCAAATAAGGAGACACACAGACAGCTGACAGCCTTCCCAGGGTAAGCTCCTATCAGTCGTGTTTGAGGAGGAAGGTGACATCCTGGTTTATCTCAGATTGCTTTGCACCTGCAAAGGCATCCACCCTCCTCTGCCTGTATCTCACCAAGCCATACAAGGTGAACCAGACTCTCCAGACCTTCTATCTTCTCAATGACGTTGTTGTCCAGCTGCAGTTTAGTCAGATTCTCTAATGGCCACAGATTAGCAATCTGCAGGATGTCTAAAGCCATAGGGAAAAAAAAAAAAAAAAAGAAAGAAAAGAAAATAAAATTGCTTTTCTCGTGACCCAGCTTTGTTTTAGCAGACACACTGCCTTGCACAAGGAAAACAGGTCCAGTCTTGCCTCCAAAAGGATTTTCAGCGTGTGATGAGTGCCCTGGAGAGCTCAGAGGTGCACTGGCTGGGTGAGATTTCAGTGAAACAGCCCACTTAACCTCAGTGTCCTGCAGCAGCACACGCTGCTCATCAGCGAGGCCAACGAGGCGTGCAGGGGATGCTGACTGGGGCCCTGCACTCCAGTGGCTTTATCAACCCACTGCTAGGAGGCCTTGACCTTCATTTTCCTCTCCAGCTCCAAGCAGGAGGTTTGGGATGAGCCTCTGCTTTTCTCTGCATTTGCAGTCTAGCAGTGCCCAGCTCCTGCTTCTGTAAATGACTCTCCTGCTCCCGGGATTCTCAGCACAGGAGAGGAAGTTGGAGTCTACTCTTTCTGTGAAGGCTGCAGTTTAGAGCTAATCAATATCCCTGCATTCAGTTTCCTCCAAAAACAGAATCACAAGGGCAGTTAGTCACCACAGCAGTATCAGGACCAAGGTGACAGGAAATACAGAACATTCTCACTGCCATTTCTCTTTCCCCTGCAATGGCTTCCCAGAAGATTTCACCTGCTGTCCTGCTATCCTTATTTAGGAGGGCACCATGAACCGTGGAATTGCATGCACAAAATATTCACACAGTTCTTGATTTTGTATTTGCAAACAAATCTATGCAGGATCAGGTCAAGGGAGTCTTTTCTAAAAAAATCAACTCATACCCACATTATTTTACTGGAGCACACAAAAATAATCAACTGAAATTGCCCCCCTCCCTCAAATACTCAAATATTGAGCCAAATGTTCCTCCTTTTCATTTTTTTGAGTGCAAGTTTACGACAGGTTTGACAGTAAGAGGCAAGCCATGGCAATGGTGTGCATGACCAGAGAATGCCATCAGGTTGGACTGTAATCACCATAATCTCCCAAAGAGCTCTCACAGAATCACCAGCCACGGCAGAGCCTGCCCAGGGCTGGATTTGGCCACGAACTGAGGGGCCCCACAGGCCTGTGGCCTGTAGGTGTCACCACAATATAAATGTTAAATGAGAACAGCAGTGACAATAAGAGTGGGAAGTGAAGCAGTTGTGACTTCACCCATCAGCAAAAGCTCCCTCTGATGAAGCTCCTTTGTGCAGGTATGAGCAAAAGTCCAAGTCCAGATGTTATTTTTCACATAATGAATCCAAGCTAATAATGGTTTGCTTAATTGCCAGTTACCCACTTATTCTATTACGTTCTAGCAAAAGAAGAAGCAAAATATATATGTATTCTGATACTCACTTTTAAAACTAAATTGTAGCTCTGTCACAACCTTGACGTTAATACTTTCCTCTCTGGCAACATCTCCCAGGTCCTCTGGACACTTCTCTTCAATGGCTTTCTGAAGCATTTCATCATCAATAATGTTTGGCTCAACATTATTGAAAAACTGACTCATTGTGAGACAGAATCAGTCTTAAAGGGCAGAAAAGAAAATAAATTAAATCACTGCCTGGCTACTCTTTCCAGCAGTCATAGAATTCCAAAATCCCAGAATAGTTTGGGTGGGAAGGAACCTTGAAGATCATCTCATTCCACCCTCTGCCATGAGCAGGTACACCTTCCACCATCCCAGGTTGCTCCAAGCCCCGTCCAACCTGGCTTTGGACACTTCCAGGGAAGGGGAACCCAATACTTCTCTTGTCAGGGAGAAATTTTTCACGGAAATTTAAATATCCCTAAGGTTGCCCTGGAGGCAATGAGACTATTTGCCTTTTTTGAACTGTGCAGAGTTAACAAATCGCTGTGAAGGACTTGAATCTTCAAACTTTTGCTTGTGTAAGATGTTTATAATTACAGAGTAAGTTCTGCTTCATTTTTGCATAGGACAGCAATGATAAATGTCAGAGTTTAGACATTTATCTCATTATGGCATTTCATTAACAAACCAAACCCCTCTGTGGCTGCGTGCAGCACAGACCGAGGAGCAGCAGGCTCTGGATTTATCCATCCTTGACCTTCCTCTCCCTCTTTCTTGTACAATCACGGAATTATTTGGGTTGGGAGGGACCTTGAAGCTCATCTCGTTCCAGCCCTGCCATGGGCAGGCACACCTCCCTCTAGCCCAGGTTGCTCCAAGGCCCAGCCTGGCCCTGGGCACCCCCAGGGATGAGCACTTGTCCAGCGTCTCTGGGGACAATGCCGGTTCCAAGCGCCCCTGCCCGCTGGGTGGGAAGGGGCCGCCGCCTCCCGCTCCCAGGACCCACCGAGACCCGGATCCCGGCCCATCAGGCCTCTCACCCGCAGGTCCCCTGGGCTCTGGGTCGGTTCCCGGTTCCCGGTTCCCGGTTCCCACCCGCGCCTCAGCGCCCGTCGCTAAGGAAGCGCAGGTGCGTTGCTAAGGGAGGCACGTGACAGGCTCAGCCGCCAATGGGCATGGAGTGGGTGGGGAGGTCAGCTACCAATCAGAGCGCGAGAAATCCGTGTCAGCCAATCAGCGCTGGGACCGTGCCCTCGGGGCGGAGAGGGCTCTGATGATTGACGTTCTCTTTGTCCAATAATGTTACAGATACTTTCGGCCTTTATCCAATGGGGAATGGCAGTCCCATTGTTCCCGCTGTCCATCAAAGGGAGGGCGGGGAAAGAGGCGGGACTACTTCGGGGGCGGGCCCCTCGCTTGACAGTGATGGACACGCACTTTAACCAATGGTTTTGCAGCGCGTCCTGCAGCTGTCCAATTGAACGCGGGGAGGCGGGACTCGGCTGCCAGAGCGCGCTGTGGTTGGTGCGCGCGGCTGTCGGTCAGGGCGCTGTGCGGGAGGGGCGGGCGCTGGGCCGCTGTTTGTTGTCATCCCAAGATGGAGTTTCTGCTGGGGAACCCGTTCAGCACCCCGGTGGGGCAGAGCCTCGGTACGGCGGCCTGGGGAGCGCGGGGGGGCCCGGGAGAGCCCGCGGAGACAGCGGGGGCTTCGGCCTGCGGGCGGGGCTGGAGGCAGCGGGGGGTTCTGGGGATCGGTGAGGCGCTGTGGGGGCTCTGGGGGGGCTGTGAGGGGCTGTGGGGGCTAGATCGG
>VZRH01000916.1:50947-111326 GCA_013397555.1 Urocynchramus pylzowi
GGGGGAAATATGGGCTCGGTAAGGGGCTCTGGGGCTTAGTGAGGTGTTTGGGGGTTGTGGGGATCAGTGCGGGTTGCTGGGGGGTCTGGGGGCGGTGAGGGAGCTCTGGGGGCTGTCGGGGGCCTCTGGAGGTGTGGGAGGGTCTCAGGGGAGCAGGGATTCCAGGCGTGCGGGGGGCTTGGAGGGGCTGCAAGGCTTTTGCGTTTGGGGGGTGCTGGAGGCCTCAGTGCGGGACTCTGGGGTTCGGGGGGGGCGTGGAGAGATCAGAGGGCAGAGAAGGTCTGGGGAACAGGCTGCTGTCCAGAAGAGAGTGACTCCACGTCGAGATGGATGCAGGAAAGTTGTTGCATCCCCCAGCTCCTTTTCCTGAAGTTGAGCACCTTCTTCCAGACCACCCTGTCATTGATGCACTTTTCCCCCAAGTACTGAAACCTCCCTGTACCTCTGAGTGGGCAGGGGGGTGATGTGGTTTAGAGACACAAATAAGTGCTCGTTTTTCAGCCTGGAGGCTGAATTGTGGTTTTGGTAACGCTTTGGTGCCATTAGCAGGTTATTGTGAGCCAGCTTTCACTGCCTGGCCAGTCCAGGCCTCCCTGGGCTGCTGTGGCTACTCCCTCCCTCTCTCCCACAGACGTATTCTTTCATGGCTGCTCATGTTTTGGTTTGGGTTGCCATGGCTGGGGCAAAAAAGAGAAAGGAGAAAGCCTGGGCATCACTCTTGCAGAGTTTGGTGACTGAGTTTTCCCCTCGGCTGGGTGGGCTCTCAGTGCCTCCTGCTTTCCTCTGTTGGGCCCTGAAGGAATTGAAGATGTCTGGCATTGCGGTGGGAAGGAGCAGGCTGGCTCAGGTTCCTGCAGTGCAGGAGGGAGGGCAGTCCCAAAGCCAAGGTGATGCTCAGTCGAGCATGTCTCCTACCAGGGAAGACTGGGAGGTTTGGGATTGTTCAGCCTGGAAAAGAGAAGCCTTGGGGTGACCTCACTGTGGCCTTCCCATATCTGAAGGGAACCTGCAGGAAAAATGAAGGGAGAGGGTCTGGAGTGACAGGACAAGGGAGAATGGTTTCAAACTGACAAGAGAGTGGGGTTAGATGGAATATTGGGAAGAAATCCTTCCCTGTGAGGGTGTAGGGGCACTGGCACATGTTGCCCAGAGAAGCTGAAGTGTTTGCCCCATGCCTGGGAGTGTTCCAGGCCAGGTTAGACAGGGCTTGGAGCCACCTGGGACAGTAGAAGATGTCCCTGCCCATGGAAGGGCTGGAATGAGATGATCTTGAATGTCCCTTCCCACTCAAACCATTCTGTGACTCTGTAACACACAGCTGTACATAGTCCAGCCTACAGCTATTCTACAATGATTTATGGAATGATGGAAGTCTTTGAAAATCATAGTGGAGAAAACTTTGCAGAGTATCAGCTCATGGCCTCACACCTCTTTTGTAGTCCCCTCCTCATCCCCATGTGCAGGGACACCCCCTGGTCGAGGTGAAAGGCCCTTGAGTCTCACGCTGTGCTCTGAGCATGGCTGGGCTCTCCTTGTCAGGCTGTATGGAGCATATGTATAACTTGCTGTTTATCCTCAGCCATCTGGGCTGTTTATTTCCTCTGCTGAGGGAGAGAAGTGCCAGGAATCAGAGAATAACAACGAGAACAGCTCAAGAGAAAGGTGATTTTAGAGTGAATTGGCTTTGTTGTGTTTGGCCATCAGAGCACCCCTGCCAGGACAGCTGGGAAGGGAAGGCAGCGATTTCTCCTCTCTTCATTGGCAGCTTCTTTTAGCATCAGTCTGTGGTTTGAAGGAACTGAAGAATTGTTGGGGGGCAGGGAGGGAGGAGTGGTAAAATCTGCTTTTTTAGCCTTCTGCCTGTTTAACTCCAGAGTGCAAAGGTTTTCACAGCTCTCACAGCCCTCCGCTCGCTGAGCAAGCGGTCGCTGCCGACGTCGAGGCTTTGAACGCTGAGCTGCTTCCATCAGATAAGGTTAGGTGTGCAGCTTCCCTTAATGCAAAATTCAGCTGCACTTTCAGCATGTTTTTCTTTACTCCCATGGGGAAGAGATAACTGCAGATTTTATTTTGGAAGACAAATTTTTCTGCTTCTCCTATCGCTGCTAGTTATCCCTTTCTGAGACAGCAGTAAAACAAAAGCATGCCTTGTTCTCAGCCACTGCTATTTGCCCAGTGCTTCCACAGTTTGTTTTTCCAATGAGCTTGTGGAATATAATTTTCCCTTATGCTTCTCTTCATTCTTTGAAAGAAATGGAATAATTTTGTATTTCTGTTTAAACATATTGTGTTGTACACAGTTGTGATGTTTTCAAGCAAGGCCTAACACTCACCATAAGGGAGAAGTGCAGAAAATCCTGTAGGTCCATCAGCACACCAAGATTGTGTGTTCTCTGCCAGGAAGTAGCAGAGGTTCACGAGGAGATTTAATTAGGGCTCTACAATATCTGCAGATAAATGCCAGGTCTGAAAGAACAAAGGTGTCAGAAAAGGTTTGGGGAGAGCTGAGAGAGGTAATACAAGGGATTTTCTCTTTTCTCCTCTTTATCTGGATAATGTCTGAAGCTAGGCAGGCTTTTTATGTTAACTCTTTTGCTTAATGTGGGAAAGTAATGCTAGGATGAGCTCAGAGGATTTGTAATGGAGATGGATAGAGTCTCCTGCATCTGAAGTGCCAGTTGAAATGGCAGCCAGGTTCCTCATGGCTGAAACCTACCTGATTTTTGGGCTGGCTTATATGGTACCCTCTATTTAATTCCCAGTGGTGACATAGCAGAAACAATATAAGCCATCAGCATGGCTGCTAATTACAAACCTCACCTAATTTTGCTTTAATACTTTTGTTGACCTGTGGACACTCAGCTGTCCTTGTGTCTCCAACCAAGTCCTCTCCAACAAAGTGGTTGTTTTTTGGTGGGGCTGTGTGGAGGGCAGGCAGCTGTACCTGAGAGATTCCTGAACTCAGAAAAACCATTTTCATTCCATATTGCTTTTTACCTGGAGGTTGCTGCAAAGGGAGCTTATAGCATCATTTTACATATAAGCCAAAAATCTCGCCCAGGATTTTGTAGCAGAATCCAATACTTCCCAAAGGTTTTGTGAGGTGTTTTTCAGAAGGTCTTTGTGAAGGCTGGTGAGAGTCTAGAGGGTGGAATGGGGTGCCATGGGTTTCCTAGGCTGCCAAGTACATTGAGGTTGACAAGATCCTTTGTGGCATTGGGTGCTGGCCCAGTTCTTCTGACTGAACTGTTTATTTTTTCCAATAACCACTGTAAATACCATCTTGAAGAATATCCTGACCAGTGAGGAGCAGAAGAGCAGGAAGATGTGTAGTAAAGCAGCTCTGACAGAGTGCTTGCTGTGTGGAGAGGGATTGGCCTGCAGAAAGAGCTGCAATTTACAGTAGTGGGAATTTGCCTTGAGATTCACCATCCTGCCATAAATTGCTTTTTTATCTTTCTTTGTTCAGTGGAGCCATCTTTAAAGTGTCACCACTCTATTCAAGGTTATTAGAACAAATACCCTCGCTGCAGGTTGGCAAAAACATCTTGGATGATTAAAGCTGATTGAATTACAGGAATGTGGAGTGCTGGTGACTCTTTTTTGGCCATTCTGCTTCTTTGATAGTGGCCATATGGCTTACACGTGAGGACACAGGGAAGCCTGGTTTAGTTTTTTTTGTTTGTTTTACTCTGGAGACATTGCAGAGGCTTCAGGAAAGTGCTTCTTTGTTTGAATCCAAACCAAACCTTGCTGCTGCCCCCTCGTGCAGGTGCAGAGGGCTGACCTGGGACAGTGAGGTGTGCAATGGGATCCTCACAGGGTGCTGGACAGGGGCATTAAGGTCAGTTTTGGTCAGGCTCTGGTCAGGGCTGTGTGTGCTGCTGAACTCAGCTCTTCTCACTGCTGCCCCAAATCTGCCTGACCCAGAGCCAAAGGCCTCTGGGAGTGAAGTTCAGCACCTGAATGAAGTGCAGTGAGACTTGAAAGTTAATTTTTAATAATGAAGAAATGAAGAACAATTTCTACATTTAACAATGTAGAAATGAAGTTGTCCTGTGTGGCTGGGAGTGGGGATCAGGTGCTGCTGGTTTACACCCCTGGTGCCTGTTGCAGAAGGGAAGTTTCAATGCACAGTGCTGGTCTGGGCACTTGGAGTCTGTTTTTGGAGGAGAAACAGTGTGGTGATTTAAGGAGGCTACAAAAACAAGGTTTCAGCAAAAGATACAGAGGCACTTTATTGAAGCAACAGTAAGGCAGACAGCTTTTCAATTGATTTTTATCAAAGCACTTGCAGTTTCCATTCAATGCTGTTAAATTGATAATATATATGGTGGATACAGGCTGTTTTCAGAGCTGCTGTTTTGTTCCCCCCCTTTTTTTCTCTTTTTTTTTTTTTTTTGCTTTTTAATGGGAAAGTGCTTCACGGGGTTTAAAACACCTTTTATTTTCCCTTCTGTAAGAAGCACTTGAGCCTTTTCTTCAGGTTTCTTATATCTCTAAGATTTTTATTATTCTTAGAATAAAAACAGTTCCTAAATAAATGAGTTGATGACTACATGTAGGAACAGAGAAATGCATTAGAGCCAGCAGCCCGTGGTAGTCCTGTGGGAGGCATTAATCCAGGCTCTCTTGTCCACAATTTCCCTAAGTTCCCTTCAGAGTAAACTTACTACTTTACTGTGCTTTGAAATATTTTTTTTAATAGATAAGCCTTTCCCCAATGCTAGAAATCAGTGTTTAAAGTGTACACCATAATCTTAGGATGTGGTCCACATAAAATATAATTTTTGCAGTGTGCTGTTGGGCTCTGAATCTTCTCTCTCATCATTCATTGCTTTGTAATGAAATAAAAAGTCCTTTGCATTTACCCACAACCATGGAAGCATTGTCCCTTATTCTAAGGAAAGCTTTTCTCCATGCAAGGTGGCAGTAACTTTTCTTGCTGTATCAAAAAGATGAATTTTGCCTTTGCCTGCAGTGAAAAGGGCACAAGAAGTTCTCTCCTCAGAGCTGAAGTATTTTTCTAGGTGCTCCTGTAGCTGGTCAGTTTTAAGAAATCCAGCCCCCCACTGCTCATCCAGAATTGTGCTTGTCATACAAAAAGAGCCTGATAAAGTGCTTTTAGTTTTATAAGATTATTTGGATCTGCTTTCACTTCATGACAATGGATTATGTTGTAAGAAAAATCTCCATGAAATACAAAAATGGATATCTTTGCTCTTTAAAGGAGCAAATAAATACTGAGTCATGAATCTGGCAACTTGGAGAAACTACGTACACATGTGAAGCTGGGTAATTAGTATAATGCCATTTAATACTGGGTTACTGAGACTGGATTTATTTTATAGGCACAAAAGCAGATTGTAGTTCATGAAGGTATTATAACATGTATTTTTGGGTAATGCTGTTTTATCTCTTTCAGCCTGGTATGCTTAAATGTATATTCCATATGCTTCTAATAGCCATCTATATGTGAGAGTGAGGACAGCTTGTTCCCAGTTTGGTACTGCTCTGTTCATGAACTCAGCAGATTTTTTTAAACTGCATGTTTAAAATATGCTTGCCTAAAAACCACAGAAAATCCCCACAAACCATTCCTACTGATGTAATATTTCATCCAAAACAATTTTCCCCCAAAAAAGTACTCTGTGTTTTCCTTAGTGAGGAGCAGTTCTAAGGTAGGCAAACTTTCCTATGATTTCATAAACTATGTTGAGTTTTTAATTAACAATTTTTGAAGGTGTTGAAGGCATTTGTGATATTCTCAGTGACAGTGATCAGTGGAGGGACAACAGAAGCTCTTGGAGAAGTTTTGGTGAGATGATCTTCCCTGGGAAGGTGCTGCCTGATACCTGCAGGGCTGGGGCTCTTTGAGGCTGGCCTGGCAACCTCCTTTCTCATCTACTGTTTCCTACTTGACCAAAAGTAATTTCATCCTCTGTGTTTGGGTTTAAAATCTTTACAATGGGTAGGTGGTAAGAGCATAAATGTTTGAAGAGCACAGGGAGAAAGGATTTTGTGGGAGCCCTGAGAAGTGACTCGAAAGCTCAGCCTGTGAAGCACAGCAATGAGTCTGCACAGATCATCCAGAACTAGTTTTCCTCTTCTCATTTGCATCTGCCTGGGGAATTCCTAGTTTTCTATGTAAAAGAAACTTGTTGCTGAGCATAAAAATCCTACCAAGGATAGATAAGCCTTATCTTCTGTATTTGTGTAGTTACTCTGTTGATGGTTCTGCCCGATCATTTCAGTTACTGCCAGTGGCAAAAGGCTCTTTTAAAATTGATGATTCTACAGCACAAAAGATACTGGCCTAAAAGCTTTGCTAGAGCTGGGTGTCTCTTCCCTTAGGAGCAGCTCCTTTCATGTTTTTATACAATCCAGGGAGTCAGATCTTCCAGCTGTAGGTAACATTTCCCACTGCTCAGGAAGGGGAGATGCAAATAAATCCAGCCAGTCTATTATTGGTAGCACTGTCTTTAAATTTAAATATATACTCCATGATTATTCTCTGCCTGCCAGAATTATAAGGTGGGCTCCACAATGCAGTAACTCATTTCAAAATCTGAGATTAAGGATGAAAAAAATTCATGCCTTGTCTGTGTTTGAGCAATTCCTGGCATGGCTGTGTATGGACTATTTACCCACGTTCCTGCATCTCTTGGTTCACAGCATTTGGCAGCTCAGTGTAGTCTCAGGGAGCATCAGGAGACTCAAAAATAAAAAGATACTCAGAAAAAAACCTGTTGAATAAGTTGGTTAACTTGTAGCCTGCTTATTCCTTGAGAGTAGGGCAGCCTGTTCCCCAGCTGGACCTCGGAAACCTTCTGGGTTAAATTAGCTTGGGAAGAAATTCTTTTTATCTGAAAAATTTTTTCAGATTTGGATCTAGCAAAACATACACAAAGTGAAGGCACAGATTTGTGTTGTAAGCTGTTTAAACTGTGTTTGAATACCAAGAATTTTTCAGAGCATTGGTTTAGTGTTCTTAAGGCAGGAAAGACTTTGTTTCATCCCAAATGTGGCCAGGAATGTTGAAGATGTTAACTTGAACATTTTGCATCCTCTTTATTTTCATGGGATACATCTACTGCAAGAAATATGCCTGGTTTCCTATTTGACCCAAATAACAAAAAAATCCCATTTGCTGCCTAGCTTAATAAATGCAGAAAGTCCCTTTTAAAAATCTGGTATTTCCTGACTTTTTTTTAAACTTTTATTTTGTCTCAATTATAGCTTTCTGCATTTATTTTACTTTGTCTTTCTTTGCCCATAAACACAAAAAGCTACCTTGAGCATATTAAATAAATTGCAAGCTTCAGCAGCTTTGCCAGCAAATTTTGGAAAGTTTTATGATATTCTGAGCCTACAGGTGAGAGATATTTCATAGCTTTGTCTTCTGAGACTAATAAATACATCTGTATATTAAATAGAAGCATTTTACTTCAGCTTTGGTGACAAATACTTACTGAAATACAGGTATTTTAAAAAAATAAAAAATCTTCAAGGCTTTAATTAGTAGTTTTGTCCAAGAAGTCCTGCCTAAGTAGGGTTTTGACTGAAGTGATCCAGAGATGAGATACTATGTTGTAGCTTTTGCTCTGAAACCTCTTTGATTGCAGTTGAAGCAGTGGACATCTGTTGGGCTCAACACTTTCCCCTCTTTTATATAAGTTGTTGAGGAACTTAACTCCTCAGTTTTCACCAAAAAGCTCTCTGATCAGTTAGCAGAGTGTTAAGGAATTGCACCCGTTAATTGGCTCCTAATTTAAGGATTAGGAGAGAAAATATGCAAATTTTACTGGAGTATTTCATCTGGAGTGAGTCTTGAGATCCGTCTCCACACTGTGACCCGAGTTATTTCCTGAATTCTGTCTGGTATTTTCCTGAGCAGTTGTTATGGGATATAGGTATGATAATAAGATGATTGATAGTGGGATGTAGAGGTTGGGCTGGATGCAGCATGTATTTGGGTTTGTGTTACCCTGAGCTCACATTTAAGCTGTTGTAGTAAATAGCTTGTTTTTTTCATTATCTTTGAGCTGCCCTTTCTCTACTGATTTTCTGTGGTTTTAATTAGAAGGGTATTTTGCTGAAAAGAGCGAACTCAGACCTTTGTGAAATTTTCTGCTAGTACAAATAATGGTAAATCTGAAATCACTTATTAGACAAGGAGTTGTTATGGCAACTATAAGATGGTTGGCTAATCAGAGAGTGAGATCAGTTTTTATTTACAAGTGTAATGAGCAATTAAGTTTGAGCAGCTGTCAGACTTGGAAAGTGATTAAAGTTCAGCAAACAACCCAAATGGGTCAGTGTTCAGTTCTGATGGTTTTCTGACACTGCAGCTTGATCATCTGTGGGTTTTACCTACTATAATTAAAACTGCCTTTTAAATCCCCATCCGTGCCAATGACTTGGCATAGCCAATGAGTAGAAAAACCCCTTTTTCCTACCAGGTTCCTTAATGGGTATTGGCCTGGAGTCTTGCTGTGGGTAATGAGGTATTTCACGTGTAGCATTCCTGAAAGCAAAGCTCAGTTTGGATGCAGAATCATCTCCTGGCCGTGGTGATCACCAGGAGGGAGCTGGGGCGCTGCAGCCTCAGCCTTTGCACCTCTAAAGGCTCCCTTTTGTTAGAGGCAGCATTATGCAGTTGTTGGTTGCTTAGGGAGCTGCTGCTGGGCCCAGAGGAAGGGCTTGCACAGTGTGCATGGACATTAAACCCAAAGGAAGTGGAGAAAGTGATTCACCCAGACACAGGAGGGACAGCCCAGGAGAGGCTGACCTTGGCCGGAGCTGGTCACAGTGGGCAGGGCAGGCTGCTCGTCCTCGTGGCTTTCCCAAGCAGGAGGAGCTGGTTCTCTGCAGATTCCAAAATATTGCATATGTTCACACTGGGAAGGTTACCCTCCCATCCATCCTTTGCACCAGATCAGCCTATTTCATTGCTGGGGTTTGCTTCCCTGCTGCACGTGTTAAATAAGCCAAACTGTTTGTAAGCCTTGCTCAGAATTTGTGTTCTAGTTAGAATTTTAACTGTCCAAAACAGTTAAGCCAGTAGAGTTATTTTCCAAAATTACGCTGCAGTCCCCTGATACATTTACATTTTTATTAATTTTGCCACGCTAATGGTATGATGTAATAGAGGCAATTGCAGTGGAACATGAAATGGATTGGGACAGCTCCTGACCTGAAGAATTTACAAAGTTGTGTGCCTAGATAGCACAAGTTGGTGGATGGGGACTTAAGGGAAAATTAAAATGACAGTCTCAGAAATAGGCATTTGCATACTTGACCTAAACTTCTGGTATTTACATTTTCTATTTATCAGTCTTTTTCAGGCTTATCTACAGCAGTGGCACATGAGAAAACAGGGCTGTAAAAATGGAACAGAATTTTTAGTAGGGTTATTAGAGACCAAGAAATCCACATTTCTCAGCCCCCAAGATGGGATTGCACATACGTATCTCGTTATTGCTGTTGCCTGATTTGCACTCGGGTTTCCTGAGGAGTTTGCTTGGGAGTTTTTATCTGCTAAGCTTCTGCAGGCATAGCAAGCAGAATGGGCAGCTGGCAGTGGAGCCTTTCAGTCACCACAGCATTGGCAAGAATAATTCCTGTCACCTAGTGGAAGAGGAGGCAGCTCTTCCCTCCTCCTGTGGTGAAAGCCCTTAGAGTATTCCAGATGCTGATCCTCAAGCCGTGGAGATTTTGGAGAATTGGGATGGGCTTGGAGCTTGCTGCCTCTTGCACGGGCCTGCTGTTGTTCTGTAGAGCAGTGCAAGGGAAGGCTGAAAAACTGAAATGCAAACTGAAGCTTTCACACTAGAAAACATGACCCATCAATTCTCAAAAGCTGCAGACTCCTCTGTCTAGTTTACTCTACATGTGGGATAATTGTGGTTTTCCAGAGGACACAGCTCTCACCTTCCTAGTTGTAGGAGAGCTGGGGGTGGGAGCATGCACGTGGAATAGTTACTGCAGGAGTTGTTGCATTTCACTTGTAACACGTTTTAATTATCACGTGTGAACACTTGCTCAAAAATCCCGCGTAGCATGCTGCAGCAAAGGAGTAAACCTGTTCTTGTAACGGTCTCCTTGTAGGAATGGGAGATGTTGCCTATTTTTCCCCCTCACTAAATAGTGTTTTTATTTTATTTTAAGCATGTGAAAATGTGGGCAACTGATTTTAGGAGTAACCTGTAAAAATAATACAAATAATTCTAATGTAGGAGCGTGATGATTCTTTCTGCCTCATAGTTTGTTTGCAGCAAACATGTTACAAGTGAGCAGGTGGGAGGGGGATTTTGAAATATATGGGGATGGATTTTTAGAGTTTGCAGCTGACATGGATTAAAAATTCTTAGAACATTTCATCCATGAAAGGCAATTAGTTTTGTTTTATGAATATGAAAAGCACGTAGCTTGTAAGTACTGGAGTGAAGTCCCAAGTGAGTTATTAGAACTTGCTTTACTCATGTAGTACAAAATTGGCCATCAAGAGCTGATAGATTTCAAATATAGCTCACTGACACACTGATCATCCATAACTTTTCATAAAGTCATTTTTTTGGGCTCACCTGTAATTACTGGATGCTGTTGAAGTCCTGAATGGGGCAGATAGTCACAGATCAGGACACCTCCTTACTCTTGATGGTGATTACAGCATGTTGTACTGCTGGGATATGGAATTGTGATACCTCTCTGCCTGCTTTCCCTACTTTCAGCTGCCCCTTTCTCTGAGATTCATTAGTTAAGGCTGATAAAATGAATGGAATCTGCTCTTTTTTTTAGCAGTTGGTGTTTTTGGCATTAGGAAAAATTAGTGCAGTCATAGATTTTGGATTTTTGGGGCTGTCTGCGTGAGTAGTTCTCAGCTACTAATGGGTGTTTGGAAAATGATGGGCTTTTTCAGCTTCTTTGTTTGTTTTTTGGGTTTTTTTGGAGAGTCAAAACTGTTAGAAAATTTGGTAATTCTGGTGTTAATCAACAGATGTTATTCATCCAGTATGTCAGTGCTTTAATACCTGAGATTCTCAGTTAAGGAACTGGTAGCCCAAGTTAAGATAGGAGGTAGCCCCTCCAACCACCCAAATTCCAGAAACTAAAACAGGATGAAAACTCTTTGGCAAGTGGTGGGCTACAGTCTAAGTTCTGGCTATGGAAATGACTAAATGTTGATGATCTTGCTATAAAACACTGGCTGCTGGACAGTGTTCAAAGGAGGAGGAGATTTGGGTAGGCATCCTGATGCACTGACCTGTTAAAACCACACTGTGCTGATAAATTCTCCCACACAGAGTCATACGGACACGTCGCAGCAGTCACAGTTAAATTTAGAAAAGGCAAATCTGAAGGAGACCATTTCATCACCCAGGAGATTTTAATTTATGCTTTCATGCCTCTCATCCAGAGAAGAAAGATGGACACTCAGAGTGGGATGATATTAAACTACTGGAAGTGTTGCCTAATAGATCACAGATGTCTGTGAGGTGGCAAGTCATCATCCCCCCGACACAACAGGACGAGGGGACACTGTCACGAGATGTGACATGTCATAAAGGATCATTGATTTGTTGCTCCCTACTGTAAATCAAACATCTCCATTCAAATCCATTCAAATCCATTAATACAGGGTGCAGATTTTAAAAGTGCTTTGACATGTCTGATTGAAGGCTTGGGCGTATCGATTCCTGACGTGAGCAGGTCCCTGCTCTGTTTGTCAATCAGAAAGTAGCACCATCATCTGAAAATCGTGGGTTGGCAGTGAGATGGGAATCTACCCAAGGTCACTGCTAAAAGAGATGAGGAAACGTGCAGTGAAGGCTGAATTTTGGGGAAATGTGCCTCTGAATCATGCAAATGGCTTGATGAGCTGGGAGCTGCTTGTGTGTGACCCCGCTCTGAAGGACGGCTATTTACAGTACATGGGTCAACATGTGAGCTCTGATGAGTGTCAGGGCATGGGAGGAAGGTGGTTTTCTGTGCTTTGTTTCTAAAGCTGTGTAGAATGGAGAAGTCAGATGGATTTCACTGTGTTTTAAAGAAGCAGTAGTGTCTCTCTGCCATCTGTTTTGGAAGAGAGCAACTCACATACACATGTCATTCAGCGGAGTTTGCTGTCAGCAGCAACAATTTCTGCTGATGGGGGAACTTCAGGGAGAAGATTCATAACAAAAGTCTTTATTGTATAGAAACACACCGTTCTGCTTGGGATCCAGCTTCCAAATGCTTTTAAGGACTGTGACTAAACTACCATTTATGCCTGAGATGAGAGACATCTGAGTACAGAAGCTGCCTGGACCAGGTTGTCCTGCCAGGCCTTTTTTGTGCAATACAATTGCAGATGGGAAGGTCCGACTGGTTTTACACCCTGCAAATGTATCAAGACCTTTGAGATGAGATAAACTAAGTGAGCCATGCTGATATGCTCCCTTGCCTGCTCTGATATTATTATAAGGCTTTCTGTTTTGGTTTTCTTTTTGTTCAGGTGAAGCTCTGATCTGAGTATGAAAGAGAAGTCTTCTTTGTTGTACAGCTGTTAATATTTATTTAATGTGTATTAATCCATTCACCTTGCTGTGCTTCTGAAACTGCAGTGCAGTTATGCTCAGTTAATCACCTGGAGTTTCCTGCACCTGAGAGGCTGAATTTGTGGGTGATGTTTTTTTCTGCAGCATGTCTAAATCACGAGAATGTTGTAGCATGACTGTGAGTACCATGAGGTCCTTAAAAAGGCACAGTAATTACGTACTATATATTCATGATTGCAGGTACGTGTGATCTGGAAAGCAGGTTGGAGGAAGTTTGGCATTTGGGTGGCACCTTCAAAAAGAAGAAAACCTGAAAGTTAATTGGAGAAAATGACAGTTCCCAGTTTACTGCTGTGCCTTCCAACAGCACTCGAGCTAAATACTCTTTAGGATTGCACGTGCGCCTGTCCACAGTGTCTCTTTATTTTATTTTAACATAGACTCTGCAGCCATTACCAACTATTCATTTATTCACCACCAGAAACTTTGGCAAAACAATGAATGGAAGATAAATTATTTGATCCCAAAGAGTTTTAGTGCGAGCATAGCTAAAAACCAAGTGAATAATCACAGTGGTCATGACAAGTGGATGGCCGGTGCTGCAGCAGTCCAACCCAAATCACATTTTCTGTAGTGCTTTGCCGTTCAGATTGAGCCCGTTTGTTCTAGCTGACTGGCTTTTTCCTTGGAAGTGTGAAGCTCAGCATTTTCAGAGCAGTGTGAAATAAGGAATGTAGAAAAAGGACTTGGAGCAGTGAGGTGGCTAATTGAAAAATGCTCTTGGAGCTGCGCGCTCTAACAAAGAAGCTGGCAGGGTTTTATGAGTAAGTCACTCCAGAGTTGAGTTTTGATCTTGAATTTTGAATGAGTCACATTTATATTTTAATAGGAGCGTTTCGATAAAAAGGAACAATCCTCCTGTTGGTTACCATAATGTCTAAGTGGCCGTGACTGTCTTTTTAAAAGCAAATATAGAGAAACAAGAATAGACTGTTGGGTCCGGGGGTATCCAAGTGTGTTATTTGAGTGTGTCTCTGTCTCCCAGGTGAGATGCCTTGAACTCAGCAGCTTTGTGAGTGCTGGGGGTCTTTGGTCTTACCTTCATTTCGCTTGGACAGCTGGAAGATGTTTCCATGGCCTCTGTATGGTCTTTCCCCGGATCTTATTGATGGTGCTGTGGGGGTCATTGATGATTGAATCCAAGAGAGACAACTGCAGTCACAAAATGTAATGGTGCTTTAAAGTGTAAAACAGTTCTAAAGGCTACAGCTCAGAGATGTCATTGTCCTGTTCATCTGAGCAATCTTGTCTGGTTTGCATTGCCTTGCAAAGCTCTTGCTATTTTCCCCAGTCTGTAAAAGCATTTTGTTTTTACCCTCAGCTGATGCCCCTCTCTTCTGAGAGAGCAACACTGCATTGAAGGGAGGGGAACCAGCAGGATGGAAGCAAAAGCCTGCTGATACTGTGGCTCCTTCTGATCCCTATTTTGCAGAGTGAAATAGAACATATCTGACTGTTTGATTTTCTAATTTCAGTGGTGGAGCACAGCTGGTAGGCAGGTGGACTGTTAAGAGACAAGACAAAGATCTAAGATCTGCAATCTTATGAACTTGCAAGCAAAAAAGAAAAAACAACCACAAACCCTAAGATGTTTTATGCTGTTTGAACACCAAACACTGTTGGAGGGAAGGGGAGAAGTTTGGACTTGGAGCTTTCTTGGTTTTGGATCTCTAACACAATGCACTGGTGTGCATGTTTCTTACATAAATAGAAGGTGATTTTGTGTGTGTAGTTCATCCCAAATGTATGAATTGAGAATCTCTGAAGCAACATCTGGAGAAGACCCAAGAGAGAAAACTGAGTTCTCTGAACACCAAGATCTGTTGATTCATGAGATGCTGATATTCAAACAGAAAACTGCAGTTGTGCTGTTTCCATTTAATGTTGTTTCTAGCAAGTGCCACATTTAACTTTCCCTTTTGCCTTTTCTCCCAAGACCATTCTACAGCGCCATAAAGACTTACTGGTACTTATAGATGGACTTTTGGAGAGATTTTTACCCTGTCATCATTCAGGATGGAATAGCTGCTCTCAGTGCTTCCAGCAGTCAGAATTCTAATCTCAGCTGTACAAATATGCACATGGAGCAGTGGTATGGATTGAAGAGAGCAGAGAGGAGCTTCTTGAGGATAATCAGTGTTGGTGTTTCTCTGTGAGGTCGCTTTTGACCTGATTTCAGGATGGGTGATAAAGGTTGTTCTGTTTTCTTCCTGCATTTAGAACCTGATTCCTGCCCTGCCCTGTGTAACCAGTTTGTTACGTGGTGATTGTACAGGAATTTCTGACCTGGTTTCCTTGTGGTGACATCTCAGGTCAGAGCAGGTTGTTTGAGCAGAGGCTTGGCTGGGGGTGTGTGCACTGAGACTGTTTGTACTGGGAACTTTACACTGCTGAACCCTCTGAGTGCTGTAAATTATACAGGATTTCAGCCTGAGCAGGGAAATGCTGATATTGCCGTTTGGCAGAGCGTGGAAATGCAGCCACAAGAGTTGGATCTCAGAGGGAAGGTGTGAATGAAAAAAATAGCACCATTTTTTCTCCTTTTCCTCACAGACTACAGATAAGCTGATGCTGTGTGTGCATATGCAGTGCCCAAGGTCTGCTGAGTGTCAGGCGTGGAGTGCCAGATTGCCTTTCTTCCCACCAGCACATTTATGCTTTAATTTGGGACACGTGGTGGGAACTGATAGCATCTTGTTTCAGAGAGAGACTTTCTGATAATCTCACTGGTGGTATCGTGTCTCTGTGTGAGACACAAACCCAGCATTATCCCAGTGCTCAGAGCTGCTCCTGAGTCAGGAGCTGTGCAAGGAGCCCTTGGCACCAGGCTGGGAGCTGCCAGCCCTTCTGTGATGCAATTAAACTATCCCATAAACTCTTCAGTTCAGGGCAAACTCCTCCTCATCACCTTCACTCTTAACATTTCTTACTGCACCCTGGAATCCTTTGGTCACATTCCAGAGTTCAATGAACTGGTGCCTTTCAGTGGGCGTGAAAGAGGTTGAGCAACTGATTACTCTTTCAGAGGGGATTTGCATGATTTGTGTGCCATTCCCTTGCTGTTCTGTGTTAGTTTCCAAAATCTGTTTAATCTTGTCAGCTGTATCTAGGTGCTATTTGAAGAGGAGCTTTCCAAAGTGTCCATGAAATACTGGACGGGTTATTGAGTATTTTTAATTTCCTGCATTTTGGCTATGTTGGGTAGGGATTCTCCTACAACTGAGTGCAGGCAGAGCTGTTTCACTAGAAATCCAGAACTACAACCTGCTGTGTTTTGGTTCTAGAAGAGCTCTGCAGGCTTTCCATTCGTCGCAGCACAATACTGCTCTTGAGGCAAATCCCACCCCAACCTTCCTGCAGCCAGTGAACTCCTTTGTACAGCTGAGAGAGCACTGCAGCAGCAAATCTGGGTCACACACCCTACAAAGGACACACAACTCCAGATGACAAGTGCTCGTGTGCTCTCTGTTGCTGAAGAAGAGACTAAAATTAGCTTCTGACTCTTACTCGAATTAAAAATTACCCAAGGGGAAAAGAACTATTTCTCAAGAAGGCAACTGTTATGTCTTAAACCCACACAGTCTCAGCTGTGTATGCAGAAATGCAAAAATAAAAAGGTAGTAACCAAGTTTTTTGGGAGAAAGGGGATTTTGTTTTCCTTGGAGTATCTCAAAAAGGGAGTATGACCAAGGTTATCAGGGACCACAGATGAGCATTCTAGTGCTAACCTCTGTACAGTGCTGCAGCAGCATCTCTTCACTCTGCTGTCTTCAAAATATCGCTTTTTTTACCCATGGAGTGCTGCCATAGCTACATTTTGTCAAAATAAACCCTAACTCCATGGGTTTTACAGGACCAGCAAGTGATTTGGCTGCCAGCACAACTCTGTGCAGGATCAGCATTTTCCAAAATCATATATAAAAAGTGATTATAGCAGACCAGAGAGACTGAACATTGCTAAGTTGCTGCCTGATGGCAAATACTGACAAGAACACACAAATTTGTTAATATGGTTTAAGATTAAGGGGAAAAATGATGTGCCCAGCTTAAGGAATACTCTCTATTTAAGGCACAATCTCTTATTTTGGAGCATTTGGCTTGTAAATCCTTTGCAGCTCTGGGGATCACCTTCTCTAGCAGATCAGATGTAGTGATGTTTTTTTTTTAATCTCTAAATGTTAAGGTTTTTTTCTAATTTTAGGTAAAATGTTTTCCTAAGCGATAAGGACTATATGGAGGTGAAGGCAGATCACATTCTGTAGCAATAAAACCTTATGTAGATTGTAAGAACACAAAGCAACTAACAGAAGTGATTCTTACAAGTAGCTTTGCACAAAGATAAATTGCTGTATCCTTGAAAACATTAAACAGCTCTGCCTGCACTCTAAATGCAGTAAATTAAAAATAGTCAGTAACTTGTCCAGTATTTATTGGACATTATGGAAGCTGTGCATCTCTCAAGCATAAAGAATTTTCATTGACCAAAGTGAACTTTACCATGAGGTGGTGATGGCTTTAAAAGATCCAGCTGGGAGATTTTCAGCCTCCATTCCCTCCCCAATGGGTACATTGCAGTGCTGTTTCTCAGAATGAGAAGTGAGGTCTGTAACAAATGTTTTCCTGTTCCATAATCTCCTTTTCCATGGTGTCCTCTCCCTTCTGGGGTTTTGCATAGCTGTCTGGTTTGTCTCAAACTTCTGTAATTGCTGTCCTCGGTGGAGCTGCTTTAACCATGATTTTGGTGTAGCCAAGTCACTGAAACTTGAATTATCCAGGCACAGTCTTTCTCCAAATAATGTCCCATAATTATGGTCTGTGGGTATCTGTATCCTCAGTCACAGTGATGGAAATATTAATAGGAAAAAACAGTGTTGGTAAACAAAAAGAGATGTGTGAAGTCCTTGGAGCCTGGTCTTCCCAAACAAAATCTGCCTTGTCCTGGGGTGCAGATTGGGGTTAGATGTAGACAGAAGGATAGTTGGAGAAGATGGTAACTGTGGTTTTGTTTCTGCTTTGAAATGTTTAAAAGTGGATTTGCTTACCCTCTTTGCCTTCCAGCATTGGATGCCAGGGATCTGTAGAAAAACCCAGAGTAATTTAGAGAAGGTCATGCTTGGCTCAAAGGTCTCCTTTTTAGATCTTTCTAGTGACAGGCTTTTATGTTCAACTTGACATCATTCCTGACTGTGGGTAGCAGATAGGATTTGAATGCTGCAAGTGAGGAGTGTGAAAAATTCCAGGGATGTTCCAGGCACTGCTAGACAGAGCTATATTGATTTAGGAGGAAATCCCAAGGAGGAAATAGTTCTTGTCAACTGATTACTACAAGTTATGGTTATGCTACTCCTGCAGACATCTATAAATTAAACTGCCAGCAGTTGGCATCTGCCACTGTCACAGTGCTATGGGTCATCCTTCCCCGGGAATTGAGTGATGCCAGAGTGACTTAACCTGCCACACAAATAGTGAGGGAAGATTTGGGGGAAGGCAGAGCTTGGGAGATGTTACAGAGCCCCAGCATAGAGAGGGACATGGCATGGGACAGATGTCATGATACCATGACCTGAACTGTTATGTGCTAAATGTTTTCATGTGCTGGTGGGTCTTTTCACGCTGAAATTCCTTGAATTCTGTCTCCTGCTATTTTTCCTCCCTCAATTCATGTGGAGGTATTATCTGCTGAAACAGGGAGGAGGTCATGCTGGTTTGGGGGGATATTTTCCTAGCTCATAACTTGCCAGCAATGCAGCATCTGAAGAGTTTAAATTGGAATTAGCTGACATTTTCCTACTCTCCCAGGAATTCAGGAGTCTTTGAAGAACAGCCCATCTATGTGGGCTGGAGGGGTAATTGATTCTGTCTGGAAACCTCTATGCTGATCCCTAAAACCAGGATGGAAGGATTGACATTGTTTACTGTCAGCAGGGATTTGTTTTTTTCTGTCTGTTACTGAATAGTTTCAGCTCAGAGTAACTGAAGATGGATTGAGGTATAGACCTAATCAGGAAGATGTGAAAAGATTTATTTTTCTTTGCTTTACAGAAAAGGCCACAGATGGCTCTTTGCAGAGTGAAGACTGGACACTTAACATGGAGATCTGTGACATTATCAACGAGACAGAAGAAGGGTATGTGCCATTTCAGCAGACTTGGAAAGGTCCCTGAACACAATCTTCCTCTGGTTGTGAGGAAGCGTGTGAGGAAGTGCAGCGAGGCTGGGGGCAGATGCTCATGGTTTGAATGCAGTTTGCAGATCAGTTGCTTGGTTTTCCTGCTCCTTAGACCTCTCCTGCTCTCTGAAAACACTGTATGATGCAGTACCTGTAGGATTCAGGACAAGAGGAAATAGCCTCAAGTTGTGCCAGGAGAGCAACTTATTTAGATGATGTATTTGGAAAAAGTTTTTCACTGAAGGGGTGGTCAGGCACTGGGTCAGGCTGCTCAGGGAAGTGCTGGAACCACTGTTCCTGGAAGCATTCAAAAAACACATGATGTGGCATTTTGGGACATAGTATAGTGGTGGGCTTAGTGCTGAGTTAATGGTTGGACTCAATGATCTAAGAGGGCCTTTCTAATCCATTGATTCTGTGATATTTTCTGTGGTCAGTCTGCTTGGGAGGGCTGGCATGAAAAACTTTTTGGAGAGGGTGCCACCTTTGTTTTTCAGCTGGTGTATCTCTTTGCAATGCCTTTGAGTTCAGGTATTTGTGTAGGCAGCTTTTCTGACACACCTCCAGCACCAGAAAGGTGCTGCTTGCAGTCTGCAGGAGAACTGATCACTGCTCTTATTCCCTGAGCTTGTCAGAGTGGCTGTCAGTCTTCCCTGCCTGATCAACAGCCTGAATTTTTGGAGACTTGGGGCATTCCTCCAGTCTTGATTTCTGTGGTACCGTGTCTTCTCACATATTTCTCCATGACTCTGGTTTGGTTGTAATCAGATGATCTGAAGTTAACCCACATGCTATGTCCAGCTGGAAATGGCAAAGGATTCATTTTCCCACAGTTTATGGGATGTGAAAAGCCTGTCTGAGCTGTCTGTTAAAGTGGTGTGTTTCTCCTTCAGGCCCAAGGATGCCATTCGAGCGCTGAAGAAGAGGCTGAATGGAAACAAAAATTACAGAGAGGTCATGCTGGCGCTGACGGTGAGTGGGGGCAGGCTGGAATGCCTCAAAGGGCAGAACCCTTTTGTCATTTTCCTCTTCCTGGCACTCTCTTGAATGTACACACTATTTCCTTTAACAGCCACTGCTCTGCCCTTTTCTTCTCTGCAATTGCCTCCTCACTTCCTTGGGGAGAGCTGCTGGAAGCTTTGCATAGTGGTTTTCCGACTCAATTGATTTCTGCTTCTTTTCATGGCTCTTATTCATCCCAAGTACTGACTGAGGAGAGTTAAAGTGGCTCAAATGGGTCTGTTACTCTTTGAGGTTTTCCTTTCCACTCTCATTTCCCTGTGTCCAACCATTCCTCCACTCCAAGGGAACAGCTGTGGACATATCTGCAAGTGAGGATGATGAACTTGCCATATTTTCAGCTTCATAAGTAGCTGATGCACAATTTCCCTTGTGAATGAATCTCTGTAGGAGACAATGCATTAATTTATGCTGATCTAATTTCACTCAATAAAGTGTAAATTATATTCTGTGCATTTAGACAGCACTGCTAAGGTGTGGGATAATTTAGCAGTGACCTTTCCTGCTGATGGCTTTAGCTGGAGGTTTCCTGGGTAGTGCAGCCCTCCTGAGTGGGGTGCTGGGCTGGCTCTGGCAGTAACTAGATCGAGTTACCCTGCTGTGGGGAGGTGAGCTGCATGATTCTTTCACAGAGCTCTTGTTGCATCTCCCTGACGAGGCGTAACCGTACTTTCTGTCTTCTTGCCATTTCCTATCCTGGATTGTCATTTTGACAGATTACCAGAGTCCAAACCATGAGATTATCCATTGTGCAGGAAAGAGCAAAATCCATCAGGAATGAGCCCGTGTCATCATGGCTGATGAAAGTAGCTGAAGGAGGAGAGTAATTACAGATTCCTCGGTACAGAGTCGCAGTGGTTATTAGGCATGGCTGTAAGGAGAAGTGACGCGTTGGATTTATCTCCATGCTAATCATGTTCTTCAGAGAGAAATCAACAGCTGTTCTTCCATGGCAGTTGAATGGCAAGTGGAAGGTGCCTCCAGCTAGGTTGCAGGGGGAAAATGTGTCAAAGTATAACCTGTCAGAGCATTCACAGGGGAGTGTTTTGAGTGAGTGAAGATCATTCACCTGAATTCCCAACTCTAAAACATGGCTTATAGCTCGGAGCAACTAGGTCCAGCTGTGTTCCAGGCACATAGAAAATGGTGGAGTGGCACAGCACGATAATATCTCACTGTGACAGGATGTCCTCTGTCTTACCTGCTCCTGATGTGCTGCTGTGTACTTGGCTGTTCAGCTGCACTGGCTGGAAAGTTCTGCCTTGAAGATGAAGAAACTTTCTATTTCTTTACCTTGAAAACAGGAAAGGTGGATCACAAAAATGCCCAATATGTTAACAGTGGGTGAGGTACAGCTGAATGTGTGTGTAGAGAAGTTTTTTGGCAAAACTGAGGAAGAAGTAGTAAGAGTATAAGTGTAATCTCCCCTCTATCTTCTCGCCCTCCCATCAAAAAATCTAAAATAAATTTAAAAATCTGGTGCCGTGTGTATGATCAAGCTTTGCTCCAACAATGAATGTTGGGTTTTTTTGTGTGTGTAGGTGTTGGAGACCTGTGTGAAGAACTGTGGCCATCGCTTCCATGTCTTGGTGGCAAACCGTGACTTCATCGATGGAGTTCTGGTGAAAATCATCTCACCCAAGAACAACCCCCCCACTATAGTACAGGATAAAGTCCTAGCACTGATTCAGGTACACAGCTTGTCTCTGCTTCCATATGTTGCTGCCTGAAATAAGGGCTGTCTGCTTCGATGCTACGCATCACTAAACATGCTGTCATCGTTAAAAATGTGGCAAGTTTTTTATATATAAACTCAAACAATATATCCAGATTGGTGGAGAAAAGCAGACATGTACACACTTAGATATTTTATCCAGGGAGAGCTGTCTGGACTCTAGTTAGAGAGGTACCATGCTAAAACAGGAGGATTTAATAAAAGGTAAATGGATGCTTTTGCAATTTAACAGTCATATCTAGAAGCTGGAGACTTGCCTCAGTGATGCGCTTGTCATCTGAGGCCAAGAGATTTCAGAGGATTGTGCTTTTGGTGTCAGCTGCAGAACACTTGCCTTTCTGTGTCTGTTTCCCTGACCAGAAAATGGAGCTGTTTCCCTCCATTTGAAAGCATTCTGCATTCCTTTCAAAGATGGTTATAGAAGAGTAAATGACCATATAGGAATTAAAATGGTTTTGGTGTCTTTTCTGTGGTTATTGTGCAGTAAAAGCACACTGTCAGATCCTTGCCTGCAGTGGGAAGTTCAGACATGGGCCTGTCTGCCACTTCTCTTTCTGTGCAGCAGAACAATAAACAGCCGTGTTAATTCCACAAACCATTAGCCACACATGAGGAAACATTGGTGCCTGCCTGGAGGAAATCTGACAATTATAGGAAGCTTTATCACTAAGCTTCCACAGGCTACTGCATACACCAGAGACTAAAAGACACTGCGTATTTAAAATGATATAAACCTGCTGCAGTGTTCCTTGTGGAGAGGTATTTACAAATGCACAGCATCATTTGCCAGATATACTTCTGATTTTTATGGCAAAGCATGCACTTGGATTTCTGCTGCTTTATTTCTTATTTGGATACAGGGATAGGGCATCCTTAGAGCATGACTATGTAAATAAGTGATTTTTGAACAGGAAGTAAGTAGGGTGGGCATTGAGTTGGGGTCTGTGGGGTCTCTTTATTTCTGGTATATGATTTTACGGCTTTTTTTAAAAACAGCACAAAATTAATGAAATTCTTAAAAGCAATTCTTGTGCATCTGACTGAGCCCTCAGGTTTCTGCCTGCTTTGGTGGGAGAGCAGATGCATGCAGTGACCAGGAGATGAGGTTAAAAACTGTCCCATAAAGACAAACTGGGTGTGTTTCCATGTTGTTTTAGGGATTGTTGGTTTTGCTGGGCTCTGGGTTTAAATGGATTCCCAGTCATGAATGCAGCTAAGATGGGAGTGTTTGTAACATAATCAGAAAGCCACAGTCATTGCCTCAGTGTATTAAACAGAGCTTTATCTGAGGAGACTTAGTGCAGTAGAGCTAAAAGCCTCACTCTGGGTACTAAATGCCTTTTGATATAAAAAGCCTGAAAATTATGAAGGTTGCCTGTGGGTGGGTTCTGTTCGTGTCTCTTTAGCTGGAGGTGGTAGGGGACTTTGTTTTCCAGATTGCCTGACAAGTTTGGAAGAGTGATGGCAGTCACTCATCCCAGGTGCCCTATGGACACACACCCCCAAAATACCCCGTGACAGCTTCACTCAGCTTAGGCTGTGCTTTGTAGAGCTCCCTGAGGTTAGAGTTAACCCTGTCCCAGAGGGATGATCTCAGCCCACCAACATTGTATTTATCCCTTTCTATATCCAATTTTTTTTTATTGGAGAATTAATAAGAACGGAAATGAGAGGATAATAATAACCCAGACTTGGAAGCATGGAAGAGAACTGTAAACAGCACACGTCTTCAGGCACACAGCTGTGAAATTCATGGGCCTTTCCATAACAAGGGTAGATAAAGCTGCCATCCAGTTTCTTATCTAGAGACTTGTTTTGAAGTGTTGAGCATCTTGTGTCTCACCTTCTCAACCTATTTCCCAGTGTACATGAATTAGCATATGTTACATAGTGCTTATCCTTCCTTCTTCACCTTGCTAGGAGGCCTTGGAAATATTCCTTGTCACTGTGCCCCTGGTAAGAGCTGGCCTGTCACCCAGTGTCCAAACACTGGGATGGTCCCCAATTTAGGGGCTGGATTTACAATGGTATTTAAGTGACCTGTTTGGGCACACTGAGGATGTGGGATTTATCCTGTAGTATCTACATTTGATAGTCTGGCCCAAAGTTACAGAAGCTCTGAATTCAGTCTCCCCTCTGTCCTACACGTGTTTGGACAATGGGCAGGTATCCTAAGCTCTAGTGTAGCTCCTTATCCATAAAGCAGAGCTAATATTGCAGCTGCCTCATTGGGTTGTAAGCTGTCTAGGACAGGGATTGTCTTACAATGTGTGTAGATAGCACTTAGGACAATAGTGCCTGTCCTGCTTGTGACCTCTGAGACACACTAAGGTAGATAATGCTCCCAGCTCAGGTGAAGAAGAATACAAATGGAAGTGTCTCCTTTCTCCAGCGAAGAGAATTGCAGAAGAGAGAATATTTTTAAAAGGTGGAGTGCAGATGAAATGAGATCATGCTGCAAAATCCACAGGAAGCCAATGAAAGAGGGGATGCATTAGCACATCCTCCTGGATAAACAAGCTTTACTAAAAACTGGGGACAGAATTGATATGCAGCATATTTTTGCCTCTTAAGTTTCTTTTGAGTGATGATTATTAAACAGAACATCCCTTGCCTAACACTTTTCACTTTTGCTTGCCAATAGAGTTGAAGTGGTGAACACCATTATGTAGAAGCATCATTCAGATGGCTTCTGATGTAAATTGAAAAGACAGTAAAATGGCAAAGGTGGAGTTACTTGTGCAGTCAAAACCTCCATCAGAATTGGGGATGTTTTGGAAGGTCAGTTCCAAGGAAACAATGGCTGTGTGCTGTCAGATCTGTTTTCTCTGGCTCAGGCAGGGCTGTTTGGACTTGCACTGCATCAGAACAGTTGATGCAGTTAATTTACTCTTAACAAAGCTGAGAAGCAAACCCAGGATTGTCTGCTTGCACCTGATAATGGATTGTCTCCTGGGCACGGATGGTAGGAAATGCTCTTTCTTAGAATTGAACAGGATAGGAATGCAAGTTAAAAATTAATATTATTTCTTACCTTACTTTGCTGTCTTGGATTTCTGTCCTCTCCAATATAAAAAAATGGTTCAAAGAGCTTTTAAAGTAAAAATAGTCAAAGAACTAGTGTAAAAGTGATGACTAAATGAATAAAGTTCTGAGCCCACGTGTGTCTCGCAGTAGTTCTGGATCCAGCACACTGATACCCTGCTCCACACATGTGGGGGTTTGTGGAATGCTTCATTTTTTAATTGAGTCATAATATTTCAGTTTTTCCTTCCTCTACATTTTTAATATTTGGTTCATTTCCAACACAAGTGAAAGGGGTTGAGGCTTTTAGCATACTGTGCTCCCAGCAGCTTCGTGAGTGCAGGAGGCTGGCTAGCCAAGAGAAGCACTTAGTACTCCCACTGAAGGAAAAGCTCAAATGTGAATTGAAGTCTTTTTAGACACCAGAGAATTCATGCAGGAGAGATATTATGAATGTTCTGGCTGTGGGAATTTCTCTCTTTTAAACTCATCCTTTGTGCCACACTGGGGTGTCCTGAGTGTTGGATATGCTCTGTCAGAGCCCAGGCGTCGTTAGTTCTGCTGCTCAGGGGACTGTCTCTTTCACAGGACAAGAACCTCAGAAAGGACCTTTTTTTAAATTTAAGTCTGGTCCAAATAAAACGCTGAAGACAACTTGATGGCTGTGTTTTTTCTTTGGCAACAAATGAGGATTTGATTTCACAAAGTGAATGGAGATTACTTAAGATGATTGTACAGCTTTGTGAATTTTGGTTGGATCTGTTGAATCTTTCCCACAGACCTTTTCTGGTGGGTCATTTGCTGTACAGTATGCCAGAAAAGATCAGCGTCAATCACTGCTGAGGAGAGGAGATGGGAAGAGACTTTCATGTATGTTCATGGATTTTGATGATGTCAGGGACTACTCACAGCTACTCTGCACTGGGTTCCTGTCTGTTTTATACCTGAATAAAATGTAGAGGTGACTGTCTCAGTATTTGCAGGACCTTTTAGACCACAGGTCTGATGATTCCAGCTTTCCTTTGAAGTTGAAATCTATGAAAGCTTTTACAGTATCTGAGGTCAGGGTGGGGCTGGAGCTTCATTTGGGAGGTTTATGGATAATCCCTCGTGTTTTCCAGGCTTGGGCTGATGCCTTCCGAAGTAGCCCCGATTTAACTGGAGTAGTGCATATTTATGAAGAACTCAAGAGGAAAGGCATCGAGTTCCCCATGGCAGATCTTGATGCTCTGTCTCCAATACACACACCACAGAGGGTAAGCTGCAGCCTTGCAGTTCTGGGGGTGTTTTCCCAGGATGTCTAAATAGGTGGATAACTACTCATTTTTCCCCTCCCATTTGTCTGAATTTAGCTCATTTTCTCACTCCTGGAAGGATATTTTAATAGTGAAAGGGCATGTAAGAGAGGCATAATACAGACTGATAAGCTATCTCCTCCCTTGAGTCAATCATCAATCTGAGAAGTTGTAAATTGTTACATTTAATCTTGTACCATAAAACCACCAAACAAATGCAACTAATTTGTTCAAAGAGAGCCCGGCAGGATTTATGGTTGAGATTTACTTCTTTAAAGTGTGGTTGTTTCTGTTGGTGATAACCCTGAGCCAAGGTCTGCCTGTCTATTAGGGGCCTACAGAGTCTGAATTTCTCTGATCCCACAGTAATGTGAGAACTTTACACCTCTAGAAAGTTAGGTCTGGAAAGCCGACAGAACTGCTGCTTGGAAGTAACTTAATGATCACAGGTGTTCTGATTATTCACTCTGAAAACTGAAGTTAATGAATCTTTGAAGCGGCAAATGCAAGTGATCAAGGACTGAGAGATTACAATTCTTGTGTCAAGGTTAATTAAATTCAGTATCTACGTATCACATCATTTTTTGGAAGCCTGCAACTTAACTCCTAGTTTAAAATAATTTATAATTATTTCTCTTTGGCTCTTGTTTTTATTTTGCTTCTCACTTTTCTTATAAAACTAAATGGACTTGAATGCTTGTGGGTTGGGTCAAAAGTGATGGGCATGGAAGATTTTTGGAGCTGCCAGTCTTTTCTAGTAGCTGCACTGACCTTTCCCACAAGGTGCAATTATGTTCTATATTTGAGCCTGTTTGGCCTGAGGTTGCTGACAAAGCAAGTGCTGTCCCAGCTCAGCTTTTGAACTCCTGTCTTTCTGATGTGGCAGAGTGTTCCTGAAGTTGATCCTGCAGCAAATATGCACAATTCCCAGTCTCAGCAAAGGATGAGCAGCAGTTCTTACTCTTCGTCCTCTCCAACGGCATATTCTGCTCCTCAGGCCCCAGCCTTGAATGTCACTGGTCCCATCACTGCTAATTCTGAACAGGTATTGGCATGTTGATTCTTTCAAGTGAGACTCTTTCAGCAAATCAAATTAGAAATTAATTTGCAGAGGAACTTTCATTTTAACCCTTTGGACTTTGTCTCCTAGGTCTGGCTCTATTTAGCAATCATTCTTCCTGTTATGCTGTAAAATCTGGGCTTTGGATGTGTCTCTGTGGCCTGGCAATGGCAGCACAATCTGCTGGTCCAGCCTTCTCAGCAGTATTTTAGCAGTTATTCCCATTAGGCCCTGTCCTTTCAAGGCACAGAATGTCCTGCAGATGCAGGAAGTCAAGCCCTTGCAAATGCCCTAATACAGGATTTTCTTTTCTCCCTGCAAAATGATAGCTTCAGAGCCAAAGATTCTACTTAAAATGCGTACATCTTTCCCCACACTGGAATGAGGCACCACAGCCAAGGTCTGGCTTTAGGTGCTGTTTGCAGTTGCTTCCCTTCCATACAGACACAGCACAGCTGGGTTTGTGATGATAATTCTTCTCTTTTTCTCTTCCTTTTCTCCTGGGTAAACTCTTTATCTTACTTGGTTTTTTCCTGCTAGAATGTCTGGAGCCTGAGATATCAAGTCAGACAGAACCAGAGATATCTCAAAGTCAGTGCTTGAAAATGAACTGCTTCAACTAAAAGATTATGCAGTGTTTTGCTGTCTTGTTACCCCAATTTAGATTGCCCGGCTGCGCAGTGAGCTGGATATTGTTCGTGGGAATACAAAAGTGATGTCTGAAATGCTGACAGAAATGGTACCAGGACAAGAGGATTCCTCAGACCTTGAGTTACTCCAGGTAAGTTTCCTAGAAAATACGATTCTGATCCTTTCTGTGCTTGTGTTTCTCTGGGGGGTGTGTTTTGCTGTAGCTCACTTCACAGCCCATGCTTGGATTCATAATGGATCTGGGCTGTGCCTGATCCTGGCAAGTGCCATCACATGATTTTCTTCATTTGTTAAAGCTTCCAGTGACGAGGATTTCCTGTCTTCACTTGAAACTTGTTCCAGTGCTTTCCTTTGTGTAGCTAGAAATTTTCCCAGTGTTGAATATCAGGTCTCCTTTACCACTAAGCAGCTTAGAATTGCCACAGGTTCTGTAAGCCCTGAGCATTCCTGCTTCTTTTACACCCCCCATCACCCCTTGTACAGTGTCAAAACATTCCCAGTCACTAGGCAGGAAAAAGCACTCCATATTTCCATCTGGACTAAAGAATGCTAAGGGTCTGTGGATCCTCTGCCACTTGAAATCTTATCTATGAACTAATTGTCTTTCCAGAAGATGTGTTTTCCTGCAGGTGTGGTGTCTTAGGGCAGGTGCTCAGGTGAAGTTCCGTGGTGTCCAGAGGGCTAGACTGGGTAATCAGGAGGGATTTCTCTGCTGGAAAATCTCAATCCAGTGCAGCACTGTGCATCTCAAGAAGGAAAACAGTATAAATGGAGCTCATGTCTCAGGCTTCGCACCTATTTCCCATGGCTAGTGATTGTGGTGTGTCCTTTTGGCTGAGGAAAGTCACAGAGTCCCACAGATGAGGAGCATTGTGATCTGACATTCCAGCTGCTGCTGCCCTTAACGTGGGATTTGCCTTTCCCCAGCTTCAGAAATAGCCTTCTGTTATGATCCTCCAGCAGGGAGGATGGGCTCCCACAGCAATCCGTTCGGAGGAAGGCAGGGAATTGCTCTCTGTGATACATCAGAGTTTGAAATCCATCCAAAAACTGGTCTCTCCCATGCAGTGGCATTGTGTGTTTGTCTCAGAGCCATCATGGCAGCTGATGAGAGGCTGTGCAATAAAGAGCCTTTCAGTCACTGCCCATTTGGGTCGAACTGCTCAAAACAAAAGCAGCTTCCAGGAAACCATGACAGGCCGAAATCGAACAGTTTGCTTACACTGAGAAACAACCACCAGCATCTTGACAGTGTAACCTTAGAGCACAGCTTTAAGGTGAAAGAACTTGATCATAAAATGGAGTGACAGCAATGATTCTTTACTCCAGCTGGTTCCCTTCTGTGACTGATGCAGCCTAAATCTGAATCACAGAGCTGGGGAGAACCCGTTTTTGATCACAAAGGATGGTTAGCCTTTTGAGAGCTGGGTGCTGCATGCAAGGACTCCTTGCTTTGAGGTTTATATAGCCCTCCTCCTTAAATAATTCCTGACATTTTCTCCAACAATCAAATGTAAACAGCCTGTGAGAGAGCCAGCTCTGAGCAGAATAGATAGGTACTGTCAGCCCTCTCGGAAAGGCAGCAAACAAACCTCTGAAATGTCACAATCTGCTTCGAAAGTGATGGGATCAAAACTGACATTGGAGAACACATTCCTCAAGCTGTTAAGGCAGCTGGATTGCACTAGGTGAAATTTATCCAGAGCTTAGGATGTCAGACCATGCAAGGAAAACAAACACATTTTTGCTTTCATCCTGAAGGTTGTGTACCAACAAGTCATCCTTGTTTAGTGCTGAATTTTTGCTGTGAAGTGGAGCTGGGAGGAGTGGAAGATGACAGAGGGACATGCTTTAGCTGGAATGTGTCAGTGCTTATTGAAGTAAAACCGTTGGCCTGATCAGAGGCACCCTGCCATACGTCATGTTTCTTCTTGCTGTTCTCCTCAGCAGACCAGTTTGGCCTTTGGGCTTGAGGCCTTCCAGGACTACAGAATTCTGCTAAGTATTTGGTGATGGAAGAGATGTCCTGGAAGCATGAGAACTCCTGGTCTAGTCAAACTGAAATCTAGATTTCTTGATGAGAGGCTCTTAAAAAAATGCCCTCCCTCTGCATTCCTTAAAATATTCCTCTGAAACTCCCCATTGCCTTTGTGCAGTCTCTTGTCTGTCCACTTGCTCGGTAGAAGGGAACATTTCTGTGTCTCTCAGTGCTGGAGGGTGTGTGGAGCACTCACCTTTTCATGCTCCTGCTCCTTAGTTTGTCTTTACCCTCATATTCTCTGAAGCTGGTAAGTTCTCATCCTAGCACCCACTTAGTATTTGTGGTAATCCTGATGAACCTTTTTTCCCCCACATGTTCCACCATGCACATCATTTAGTTTTTAAGGTTGATACTGCCAGAAAGAGCAGATTGAATTTTCCTTGAAAGTTCTCTTCTGGGAAGGTGTTGTATTAACATGTTTTATTCTTAAAACAGATGACTAAAATACAGATATTTATTTTCTGAAGTGCTCAGAGTTAAAGAAGAATCAGGAAGTTGAATTGTGAATAGGCTCTCAATGTTTTATACCATCATCTCTTGAAGGGCGTTTGATTAGATGTGCTTTTGGGTGACATTTAATCATGCAAAGATAAACTTGTCTTAGTGTTTCTCAGCTGGGGGATATGTTTGGCTGTGAACAGAGCTCAACTAAATCTACTTATTGCTTGTTGCTTATCAGACTGTGTGTGCACAATGCATTCCTCCTAGGAACTGAACCGAACCTGCAGAGCCATGCAGCAGAGAATTGTGGAGCTTATCTCACGAGTGTCCAATGAAGAAGTCACAGAGGAGCTGCTGCACGTGAATGATGATTTAAATAACGTCTTCCTCCGATATGAAAGGTGAGACATCTCTCCCAGCAACCATTTACATTCATTCAGGGTTTTCACATAAGAATAAAATAGGTCAGTTGGTGAAATTGGGCCTTCTGGGCCATGGCTCTAACATGACACAGAGAACCAAACCACAGGAACCATTTACACAGTATTTTTATGACCTTTCATGGTAACATTCCTGTTTCAGTTGATTCTTTTCATACTATGATTTTTTTTTTTTTTTTGTACTATGCATTGAATTTTTGTAGGGCATATCCATAAAATGCAAGGCAGCCTTGTGAAAACGCTCGAGTCTGCGAGTCCCTGTTGTGCAGGGCTGTATAGGTGTAGGGACTTGGGACCAAAAATAGCACAGCCACAGTCACTAGTTCCCCTGCTAGCCCAGGCTCTGCACAAATCTCTGTGCTGCTTCCTGGCTTAAGGAGGCTCCTGTGAGCTCTCTCTGCCCTCTGATCTCTGAGCTTTCCAGTCCCAGTGCTGGTGCAAGGGGAGCTGCCTGAGGTGGGCGGGAGCATCGTGCATGCAAAGGGTTTGTTTTTAAGTAACACTTAAAATCTTGAAAAACAAAAAAAGCCTGTGTTGTGCAGAGCTAATGTATTGAAGAGCTGGTCTGCAGGAAGCATCCCCAGGGACAGGACTTGGGGCACAGGACTTTCGACATGTCAGACAAAGGCGCTGTCAGGCACATCTGCTGCAGGAGGTGACACGTGATGCCGCAGTCTTGGGAAAGTTTAATCTTCCCCTTAATGACAGGCCTGGGGAGCGAGGCACCAAAGAGTACCCTTTGTTCCTTGCTCTTAGCACAGGGCTTTGTTTCTCAAGCCTTTAAAAATAAATTAGACTCTAGATCTGTGAATTTGTGCTGTCACGGCAAAGGCTGCAAAGACGACTCGGTGCCCTCGATTTTGCCTTTGATTTCGTCGTTCAGAGGAGATGGGGCAAACTTTGAAACAAACGCTGGCTTTTTGTGTGAAATGGTGTGTGTTTCATGCACAAGCAGGATTCTACAAGTGGCAGAGTGTAACTAGCACTGAGGCTTAGTCTGGTCACCCTTAATATTTTTTCTATTTCCCCCCATCTGCGACTTTGCTGACTGTGGCTGATGTGTTTGTAGTCATTATTCATGAAAGGGGAGCTGAGTGATGTTAGCAAGCCGTTTGTGGTGGAATAGCTGCACTGGTCTGAGCGTTCAATAAATTCCAGTTCCTCCTCTGCTATTCCAAAAGCATCCATCATGCTGATTTCTAGCACAGGGACCAAGCTCCGTCAGTGACTCAAGCAGGAGCTCTGGCCTTTGCTGTGAAGCCTTGGGATGTAAATGAACAGAAGCCTTTTGGTGAGAAATGAGGTGGGAGGTGTCTTAGGTTTCCAGCAAAGGGAATTGGATTTCCAGTAATAGCAAACACCCACAGTTTCCTAAAATTGAAATTTGGGCCAGAATTTGGCTTTGCTGCCTTTTAAGTCTGTATTTTCCTCTGTTATATTAAGAAAACATTTTCGTTTGCTTGACATTCCCTGTTGTATTTTGTCCATCTGGGAGAAAACCCGTAGGATTATATGAATATTATGGGCTTTTTGCTGGAAAGAGAGACTACTTCTGAAACTGCTTTGAAAAATTCAAACCTCCAAGAAATCATGGTGCTTTTCCATGGTAGGGAAGGCGATCAGACTGGCCTCAGACAGGCCATGGCAGCAGGTAGTTCCCCTGCTGTTTTGAGTTCATAGAATCACAGAATGGTTTGGGTTGGAAGGGACCTCAAAACTCATCTAATCCCACCCCCTGTCGTGGGTGAGGACACCTTCCACTTCACCAGGATGCTCAAAGCTCCATCCAGCCTGGCCTTGAAGACTTCCATAAAAGCTGGGTTTAGGTTTGTGACCTCAGATGCATGGAGTAAAGAAGAGATCAGAGCTTGACTAAGCCGACTTCTTGTCCTTAGAAGGGTGAAGGTTTTATCCAACATCATTACTTTTCCTTGACGGAAAGTACCAACCTATTTCAGCATAGGCTGTGACCATCTTTGAGTTGACTCAGGATGTTTTAAGCAGTGAATCTGCTGCTCATTGTCCCTCGTGCCACGTGTGCCTGGCTAGGGCTGTGCCACATACATATGGCTCCTCATTTACATTATTGCAGCAAGAGGGAGCTGGTAAGTGGGAGTGAGACGAGCTGCAGTGCTTGGCTTGTTGAGCTGTGAGCATCAATCTTGCTGCAGTTTCTCCTGTCCCTTGGCTCACACAACAGTCTGTCACAAAGCATTTAATGATTAAACCCCCCCCCGAACCAAAAGACAAATCCTGCAGTGTTTTTCAAGCATGTTTGTGCTGCAAGATCAGATTAGGCAACTTAAAATCTACCTTTGCCAAGAGTGCAACTTCTCAGCAATCCTCTCTTTGTCCTGGCTTGGAGTTAAAGCTTTCAGACTTCCCTTTGGAGCCAGAGAAAACTAATTTCAGTGGCAAGCATGTCATGGCTTGGTTATAAACTCATGGTTTTTTATTATTTATTGGTGGCTTTGATAATCCATGCTGGTTTTTTATTACCTGAACAGATTTGAACGATACAGATCGGGACGCTCAACACAGAACGCCAGCAATGGAGTAAGTACCTCACTCCATTGATTCTCTCATAGCAGCTGTAGTACTATCAGTAGTATCACACCTTTTACCTGCCCAGCCCTGTGTCCTGCCTGTACTGGCTAATGGTGGATGCCAGGAAAAGTAAGAATGTGGCAAATCCCAAGGGACAACTTTTAGCTCAGGAAGTCACTTCACAGTAAAACATCTCTGTGTTTACAATCCTTGATGGATTTTCATTCCTCTATTAACTTTTTTGATTGCTTTTGAGTCTGTGTGGACTTTAGGAGTTCACAATGTCCTTAAGCAATAAGTTCCACAGTTTCACTATACATTTTTACATATTTATTTTGCATTTATATATAACAAATATTTTGTTTAGATTTGATCAAGTCACTTAATGATTTTTGTTTGCTTCACCTAATTTTTCTTCACTGTGTCTTAAAATACCACTGTTCAGGTTAATTTTCTTCCTGCCATTCATAATTTTAAGAACCACTCTTATCTCCTATTTAAGCAGCCCCTTTCCAAGCTGAAGAGTTCTAATTATTCTTTAAATGAAAACTCTTTTGTAGTTGTTTTATAGTGTTCAAGGTCTGAGTTCATGATGAATCTGTACTTCTATTATGTTTTCTATTCTGCATTCATAACTATTTCCTCTGTTTACTGTGCTTTACCACTTCTGCAGTGTGATGCAAACTTCAGCAGACTCTGTATTGACACTTTAGTCACAACAAAGAAGTTTTGTTTCTGAAAACAGTTTATACCTAATGTGGAAAATTGTGATGTTTAATGTTGTTCTGCAGGAAGAAATTTCTGGCATGTGTAACTTCTATGTTTCCTGTGTCCTGACAGGTACTGAATGAGGTGACAGAAGATAATTTAATAGATTTGGGTCCAGGCTCTCCAGCTGTGGTGAGCCCAATGGTTGGAAACTCAGCACCTCCATCTTCACTTTCTTCACAGCTTGCAGGGCTTGGTGAGTGCCTGATCTAGATCATGCTCTCCACTACCTATTAATGTTGCCATGTGGCCTCTCAAAGGTTTGGGTATTTGGTTCACAGGAGGATTAGAAGGCGTTCCCACTCTCCTGCACTGTGGCAATCTGCAATTGAGAACCAGCCTGGCACAAGGGAGGGATTTATTAATCAGAGGGAAGACTGGTGGAGAGGGTGCAAGTTATTGTTCATGGTAGAACTTGTACTACTACTTCTATTTCTGCTTAGTTATAGTTCTCTGTGAAATCAGCCTGGTGATGTTCTTGATTCCCCTTCTACAAATAATATTTGAAACCTTTGGGTGAAAGCTTTTATGAAACTCTTAGGTGGCTTGCATTAAATCCAACCAAAGATTGTGTGATTGGATCACTGGGCTTGACTGAAGGTTCTCCACCTCTTTCAGCACTGCACCAATACCATATCCCTTTGTTTGAAAGTGTTGGTTTCACAGTCAGTAACTGAGAGAAAACATTGTGGAGAAAACTGCTGCCCATGCCCAGAATTTTGGACTGTGTTAGTGACCACTAAATATCTCAGGATATTGGCAGCAGGTCCACACCAGTTCCAAAATTCTTGGCAGCATTTATTAATTCAGGAGCATTTATGGAGTGCTCGCAGGATGAATTAGATAATCTCTACATTTTTCTTTTAAGAACACATTATTAGCATCCTCCAGCCTGAACAAAACTGTCCTCAGTGCTGCAGCTGTTAATGATGATGGTGTTTACATATGGTTTGTTATTTCACTGGTTCACTATTTTTTCTCCTCTGGTTGCAGACTTGGGCACAAACAGTGTCAGTGGCACACTCAGCTCCCTCCAGCACAGTAATCCTCGTGATGACTTTGACATGTTTGCACAGACAAGAGGCAGCTCCTTGGCTGAGCAGCGAAAGAAGTAAGTTGGAGTTTGTCTTCAGCACTGAGTCATGGCACTGCTGTTTTCTAAGGGCATAAGTCTGAAACTTCTTGACTTCAGACTGAAAAAGTAGGTTTGGAGTATGTTTTTGTGCTTTTAATCCAATCCCTATCCTTTTGGTTGTTATTAATATGAGCAAGTGGAGAAGTTCCTGCTGCTGGACAGAGCAGACTGGCTGGGTACTGACTGTCTCAGTTAATGAGCTCACTGGAAACTTGGAAGTGTGCTTGCCTGTACTTCTGCCTTCTCCTAAAGGCTTGTCATCCCATCCACCCGTGTTTGAGGTACAGGAGCAGAAGGGTCCTTCACCTGAAGGTCATGGATGTACTCTGGTGACTGAATTACTGTCATCAAAGGCTTGGAAACAGAATTACCATCCAGTTAACTCTTCCTTTTGGCCCCAGTCAGACTCTCACAGGCTGTCAAGGCAGTGGAGCTTGCCTGGCTTCATGCTACCCCTAATTTGTTTATATGCATAGGGCTTGCATCTCTAGAGCTGCAAATCTGGCACTTTCAAGGGCATTTAACAGGTCAAATTATTTTAATGTAAAATAAATCTATGCACTTATTAAGAAATCCTTTGATCCCTGTCAAGTGATATTGAATAAAAGACACACTCAGGTATTTTTCTTTCATATATTATTTCTTGCCTCCTGGCTTCAGATGTTAGAGGAAGTAGTCAGAACATCATCAATATCTTGTCACGACCTAAGAAATGCAGTTAAATAGTTTATCAAAAATTTAGAAAACTTGATCCTACAAATTTATTGGGCTCTTTTATTTGCAGTTATCAATACAGCTATTGGTACTGCCTCAGCCATGGTATCAGTGCTGAGAAGAAATTCTGTCATGTAGAGGGATGAGCCACCACTGGAGATTTTGGGCTGGGAGCCTTAATGTACAGTTAGAAAGGAGATGCATTGCAGGAGAGATCTAATCGAGGTCCCTCTGTCTCTTGTGCTAAATGAAGCACAAAACTGCTCTTCCCACACCGTATCTAATGGAACAAGGAGCACAGATCATCCATGATTTCACAAGGGAGGATTGCTCTGTCTTCCTTGGATTGTGCACTGTATAAATGGAGCAGCAGGGAGGAGGAGAGGCATGAGTGTGACTTGCTGTGGTGTGTAGGTGACAGCTCTGGTGTGAGAGCTCTGGGTGCTGTGCTCACAGCTTGGGAGAAGCCAGCAGGAGGAGGAGAGAGGGCTCCCCCTGCTCAGGCAGCCCCTCCCAGGAGCTGATTTATGGGCACGTGTTTGTGGCTGCTGCAGCTCATGGTTCACCACTGTGCTCTGTGAGATGCTGCTGCTGCCTCTGTCACCTGACTGCTACATGTCCCTTTTGCATGGCAATTTAAGAAGCTTTTAACAGCTCTGTAAATAGTGCATTTCTTTGTCTGCTTCACTGCAGTTGCATAATTTCATCTCTCTTTGAGTCTCGCTCTGCCTCTCCCCCATGCACACAGCAAGGTCAGGCTTCCAGATGTCATCTCCAAATCTTTGTTAAACATAATCTGCAATCAGGCTTCTTTTCACAGTCCCCCACTTGCTCTTGGACATTCTTAGGGTGCCTCGTGACCTGTTTGCCTGCCTTTCATGGTGCTGATCTTACTCTGTTTGCTTCAAGGTACTTTCCAAAACTGATGGGTGGCCTTTGTACAGAGCAAGCTCCTCTTCTAGGGGTACACAAAGTACCCTCCAAGTCTTGTTAAGTTTCTGGTTCCCAGGGGAGTAAATCAGGGTATCCAGAGTACTGCTCTCCTATGAAGAAAGGCTGTGAGAATTGGGATTGTTCAGCCTGGAAAAGAGAAGGGATTGGGGGGACCTAATTCCAATACCTGAAGGGAGCCTACAAGAAAGATGAGGAGAGACTATTTACAAGGGTCTGGAGTGACAGGACAAAGGGGAATGGCTTCAAACTGAGAGAGTAGGGTTAGATTGAATATTGGGAAAAAATTCTTCCTTGTGAGGGTGGTGAAGCACTAGTACAGGTTGCTAGAGAAGCTGTGGCTGCCCTATCCCTGGAAGTGTCCAAGGCCAGATTGGACAGAGCTTGGAGCAACCTGGGATAGTGGAAGGTGTCCCTGCCCATGGCAGGGGTGGAATGAGATGATCTTTTAACATCCCTTCCAACCCAGGCTTCCCTATGATTCCATGATTGCTTATGGGTGACTGCTGGAGTTTCTTGCTAGTTCTGTGGTTTGTTCTTTTCTTGCAGCGTGACGTACGAGGATCCACAGGCTGTCAAAGGACTGGCATCTGCCCTGGATGTTCGGAAACAGAACACAGGAGGGGTAGGTCACAGCTCTGTGTTTTGTTATCCACGTGGAATCCAAGCTGGAGGCAGCTGCCTTGACTGAGCTTCTCATTCTGTATTCCAGCAATGTGGTAGTAATGGCTATTTTGAAATTGATATCTGGGAGCGAGTACTTGCTCAGTAATGATCTCTAAAGAGATGCTGCACTGCAGTCTAAAAGACTTCAGAATCGTAGTGGGTAAATTCTCCTGTGTCCTTGCAGCTTGTCTGGGGAGTCCAGCTCTTTGGCTGGAATTACTGCTGAGAAGAATTAAATGGGGAATATTGTGTGAACACTGATGTGCATTGGCTTGGTTTGGTTTTGCTTGTGAAAGTCTTAATCTACTAGACTTTGCTCCAATGCATGGATACACAAGCAAGTTACAGGGAGAGGAATGATGCAGACATTTAATGCTTCACATTCTTTGCCATAACTGCCCTCACTTTCGGCCTGTTCTGTCTGCCCAGGCCAGGCTCTTGCTGAATTGTGTGGGCAGAAGAGCCCCATGTGCTGTCACCTCGCAGCAGCTGACACTTAAACGTGGGTGAGAGAGCTTGGGCAGCTTTGTCTGCATCCCTCAGTGAAGGCAGAAGTGAAGGAGCTTTCAGATCATCCCTCAACCCCTTTCTACCACCCTACTTTTAAAAACTCTGCTGCTCTTTTGTGCACAGCTGTGTGTAAGTTTTAGAGGACGGAGCAAGTTCAGAGCCTTTTCCAGTCCAATTTTGGGCTGTGATGACCACTAGGGAGCACGGCAGAGCCAGTGTAGCATGGGAGAGCCAATGCAGTGTGCACATGCCTCTCACTGGGGAGAATTGCCTCCCCATGCCTTGGCTGATCCCACCCTGGTTCTTTCATGAAGTGGGAGTGCTCTGGGCAGCTGGCATGCCTGGCAGCTTGTACTCCAAGCCAGGGAGAATTTGTGCTGGGAGCCAGCTGGGGTCAGCTCACAGCTGCCTGCCTGTCCAGGCCATCATTCAGTGGGAGCAGGCCCACAGCTCTCACAGAGCATTCCCCACCCCACAAACCTACCTGCTTCTTCCTGTCCCTGTCCTCCTGCAGGAAGGGCAATTTATAACCCAGGTCAGCCCCATGGCCAGATGGAGCTCAGCCCCACAAAAACTCATGGCAGCAATACTGAGGGAAAAGGGGAAGCATGAGGAGGCGGAAATATTCCTTCACAGGAATTCCTGAATCCAGTGTGACATCCCAAGCCCCCAGTATCACTGAGCTGTTATTGGCAGGACCTGGGGAAGGATTTGAGATCCTGCTCTTTGTCCCTGGCTAACCAAATGCAAGGGGCTTGCTTTTAGCTGGTCAAGGGGGCTGTATTCCCCCAGTGGCCTCAGGGTCATGTCTTCATTTATTAACACTTTTGTTCTCAGCCAGTTCTGCTTTAGGCACCAGCACAACGTGTCATTCACACCAGCAGAGCTGCTGCTCTGCCCAAGTGTTGTCAGTTCAAAGGGCTGTGGCTAAGCTCATCTGAGGGTCAAAGTTTTTTGGGGTAAATGCCTTATGGGTTGTGGAACTTGAGGCTATGAGATGTCGAGACTTTCAGCCTCTTTTCAAAGGTCCTGGAGACTGTAACTTGTAATCAGAAGAGCTTGTTTTGAAATGCAGTCACTTTGTAATTGGTAAACACTTTTTCTCAACTGTTGTGAGGCTTGTGGGTGTCTCTTCTTAAAGGAAATAAAAATTAAACTCTCCTAAAGTTACCAGCTCCAGCATGCATAGCAAAAAACTGGCAGTGCTCAGTGAACGAAAAGACAGGCTTTAATTTGGGTAGAGCTAATTTAAGAACAGCTCTGGGGAGGAGCCAAAAGCTTTGCAACACATTCTTCACACACGTCTCGTTCCAGCACAGTTGTCCAGTGGTAGAATTCAGCACATCCGACGTTTCTAATGCAGTCATTCTCGGAATGGTCTGCAGAGACTGGGCTGATCACGTGGCATTAGCTGTCTTTTAATGTGATTTAGCAGCTGGAAACAAGATGAGCTAAAAATACACTGTTTTCTTAATATTGCTTTTCCATGTTGGGAATTGCTTTTGTTGCCACTGAGTTGTTGCATGATCACAAGCGGGAGGAGAGGTGTCCAAGAAACAATTCTCTGGTGTTACACAGAGAGCAAATGAAATTGGAATGATTTCCCTTTATTTTTTTTCCCTCATAAAATGAGACATAAAAGATTGCAGCTGATTCTCCACTACCTGTGTTAATGGGGACAGGAGAGGTGTCCTGTGTGTGCAGGTGTCTGGGTGGATGTATGTAACACACCAGTGGCTCTCTGCTGAGCTCATCCAGTTCTGGGCTGGAGCCACTGCACTCTGCTGAGCCCAAGCAAGCCCCTCCAGAGCTGGAGATGACTCTGCATCCCACCCTGGCACAGGGAGGAGATGCTGAAGGACACAAAACCATCTTAGAGTGTTTGTGGTTCTGTGCCATGCAGTCTGCAGCCTGCTCAGGGGAGCTGGATGCATCAGCAGTCCTTTAACCTCTGCGCTTTTCAAGAGGGGCAGTTTGAAAGGCTGCCAGGACACTGCAGCAAACTGCCCTGACTTCCCTCCACTCAACACCATTGCAGAGCTGCTGTGCTGTCTGTGTGGGGCACAGTCTGTCTGCTGAGGTCAAGGACACGAGCAGGGTGTGCTGCAACCCACGGCTTCATAAACAAGGGGGACTCCACAGACTGTGACACGAGAGTTTCCAGTGCAGTCTCACTGTCTGCAGTAGCTTGTACAGCCTCACTTTTCCTTTTTCTAAGAAGGTGACAAACATCAGCCTCACTACTAGCCAGTGATTGGTTTATTTTATTATTATTTTTTTTTATTTTTAAGGACATCATGGAGGGAGTGCTAAAACGCTGTGAACTGTCTGTAGGAAGTGCAGAATTCTGGGTGAGGTCTGTCCCCTTATGGACAGAGCTCACAGGCAGAGGGGGACACAGCTGCTGCCAGAAGCTACTGTAGGCAACTCTGTGTGTGTGTATGTATGTGTCTGTGTATGTGAAGTTTTTAACTGTTTTATTACTTTATCACGGGTTGTTGCTGTGGTTTCTCTCTTTATGGACCTTTCTGTTCTCAACACAGAGGAGAGGTAAAGGTGGGAGCTCAGACATGGAGCCCATAGACAAGTGGCTAATTACACAAGGAATGGTGAGGACTTCACCAGTGAAGCAATTCCTACTGCCCACCCCAGTCCCTGACCTAGAATAACCATCCTCCATTCACCTCTCGTCCTGCCCTGTTGAACCGCTTGAAATCAGACAGTACAAGGAGTTTATTTCCCACCTGCATCATTACCTGGGACAAAGGGAAAGATTTGCACCAATTTCTGGTTTATACAGCACAAAGACATGTAATAACCAAATCATTTGTGGGATCCCACGTCACCTTCAGAAGAGGCCTGGGGATCCAATTGGTTCCTTCTACTGTCTTGATTTATTTATGCAGTATCCACTTTTCGAGGGATAAACACAAGTCTCATGCATCTTATTCATAAAGAGGACACATTATCTGTCTGTAAAGCAGCTTTTTCTGGTAGTGCTTAGCTTCATGGTCTGGAATAAACATAGGGAAGTTGTAGGATCATATGTAGTTGAATTGAGTAATGTAGGGATCATTCTTTATGCAAGGAAGGGAATGGGAGAACTGCTGCCCAGATTGACATCTTCAACCCCAGTGGCAATAGGAATCAGACTCCAAAAGGTACAATAGTGTTTCTGGCTTTAAGGATTTAATTCCTATGTCTGGTGATGCCAGTGCCTTGATAAAATCAGGCTTCTGAAGATCACTGAACCTGTGCACATTCTGACCTTGTTTGAAGTTGTCCTTCATCAATGTGCTTGCAGAGAGAAGTTCAAAGCTTGCTTGAGGTGCAGAAGCCAGAGGAAAGGAAAAATACCCTCAGCTATGCCTCAAAGCCAAGTTCTAAGACCATTTTTTTGGATGATGTAATCCATCATTTTAAGTGTTTGAGATTAGTACCAATAATGTGACCTAACTGTAGAAAATCATCCTGAGACAGTTCTGGCTGCAGCTGAGTTGAGAGAGGTGCAAGGAGAATTCCCTTTGCTCTGGGGTGTGCTGGCAGTGCAGCATGTGGGGCTGGGCACCAGGAACAGGAATGTCTCACTCCAGGGAGAGCCCTGAATGTCCCAGACTAAGCTGCCCACTGCTCAAAAAAGAGAAACATCCCAGAAAGCTTAAAGTTTAGGAAGTCCAGAGTGTGTGCAGTATTTACTCTGTGAAACACTTGCATTTATTCTTCTGGATTTAGGGCTAATGCTGATTATTTCTCAGGGCCAGCTTGGAAATTTGGCAGAATTTTTTGCACGGCCAGTGCACACACGGTGATGGGACAGGTGCTGTATCTGCCTGCCCTAAAGCAGCTCCATGCCTGCTCACACATGTGGATAAGCCCACTGTGGGTACCTGTCCCTGGGAGCCAGGGTGTCCTTTTGGTGCTGTCAGACACCCACAGCTCACAAGGTGAGGGTGAAAAGCTGTAAAATGAGCAGCAGTATCAGCTTTGCCTCTGATGCTGTTGGCTGTGGCTCACAGAGGCTCTTGCTGGTCAGTGGCTCTGTTGCAGCCAGGGATGTGCTGTGCCACTAGTAGATGTTCATCCATAATGAATAATCCAGTGATTGAGTTAGTTCTTCTTCTTTGCCTTTCCACTGTTTACAAGAGCGGGGAAGCATGAAATCAGCACCCCCGCTGTTCACACCACTCACACCACTGCTTTATTAAAAAAGCAAACAGCATATTCCTTCATTGGCTTGTGGTTATTCAGTCTGGAAAAAGGATACTGCAGCATTCATGGAGGCATATGGATTTGGGGAGGGAAGGGGGTCTGGCTGTCCAACCAGTCACTGCTCTTCTTATAAACCTGTCACCTTGTTTGTATGCTAAATACAAGAGAGAAATACCTAAAATAAAACTAAACTAATCATTAACTCTGTTTCTCTCTTAACTGGCTGTAGTTCTTAACAGTATTTATTAATATGACCTGTAGCATTTACAATGCCAGTGGATAACTAGAATCCCAGGTATGAACTTGTGCCCACTCTGTGGGGTACTTTTTGTACTTTGGTGAGGAGGAAAGGGGTGAGCTGACACTGCTGTTCCCTGAGCCTGTACAACACTGAGACCACTCAAAAGGAATTCTCCCCCTGCCAGAGTGGTTCTCACATCCCTCACGACCTGACATTGTTCTGTACAACCTGTGATACATTTCAGCTTTGGGCTTAGTCCTTCCCACTCCATTTCTCTGCATCCCAGTTCACCACACACCTTTGCAGCCTCTGGCTCTCCTCTCACAGTGAATTTGGCAGTGTTGTTCTTATTTCCAGTTAACCTGTGGCTCAGTTGTGCCATCAAGATGATGCCAGAACCATGGAGACAGACACAAGCCACACTTTTATCCATCCCAGCTCTACCAACAAAACTAAAATAGACAAAATTATATTGGTAGAAAATGTTTCTGGTTTTTATATGGCTGAGGGACAGGAGGTGAGCTGTTCAGTGACAGCTCTGTCTGCAGTGTGAGGTCAGGGTTTTGCAGGTCTCACGCAGGGGTCCATATCAATTAGCAGCAATTAGGCACAGACTTTACCACAGAGTCATATTTTAGCCACATCTCAGTTCCCTTCTCATGAGATTGGACAGCTACTGAGATTTGCATTAATATATCCCTTTCTTAGAATAATCTGTCAACCCACTCACATACCAAATGGGTTATTTGTTATGAAAGTGAGAAGTAGGTGTTGCTTTAGCCACCGTGTCAGGACATTAATTGGGACAGTGGCAGGGGAAAGATGAAACTGAACCAGAATTCACAGAAAGTGATATGAACACCACTCAGCATTCTATCTTGACTGCCAGCAGCATGCCTGGCTAGAGAAGAGAGCCCTCTTTGAAGGGAAGATAGGTGAGTAAAGATTAAATGAAACTTCTGTTAATTAGTAACCAAGTGGGATGCCGCTGTGTGCCTTCAAGAGAGAGATAGGATCTGAGATGTGGAAATGACTTGGGTAACGTGAGACTGTTGAGTAACATCATCATCTTGGAGACTGAAGTGCTTGAATGGTGGATAAGCCCAAAACCAGACACGTGAAGATCTCCTTTCTTCCCTGTGGTGGGACCCCTCTCCCTGTTGAAGGCAAGCGGGTGCTTCCCCCTACCCGAAGAGCAGGGGGCTCTCCTTACCCAGCCCTGCTGTTTTCAGAGCACTGTGCAAGGACAGCCCAGTCCCTGGTGGCAGTGGCAGTGAGGGCTGGCACTGCCTGGACACGCCTGTCACATCCAGATGGGCTGGTTGTTGTACAACCTGTCAGAGCCTGGGCACAGCAGGCTCTGCTGGGGAGCATGCTGCAGCCCAGCTCTGCAATGTGCAAAGCCAGCTATGAGTAACCAAGGAGTTAATTTAATCCTTGCACATAAAGTCAAGCGTGGTCTAATATTGAGGCCAAGCAGCTATTTCAAGATCACAATAGCTTTAAATAGATGGTAAGGCTGTAGTAGTAAGCTGGAGTAGCCTGCTAGTGTGCTCCTAGTGCTGCTGTAGGAATGACAGACCTTTACTACTGCTAACCAGAGAGGGGGAGTGAGTAGTAACTAACCAAGAACTGGTGTCAGCTTTGTTAAACATCTAGAAAGAAGTGGAATTAACTAAGCTATTACAAGGCAGTAGTCTAGCAACAATTAGCATAAACCTTGTTAAACATTTTAAGAACATTAATGAGCTCACCTAGAGACCTGAATTGTCATTTCATACCTGCTTCTTTTCCAGTGGGATCATTTTTAATAGAAATAAAATGTGATAATAATAACCTTAAACTGTCTTTTTAAGGGTAGAATATTGGATTTTATGACTTCTGAGGAAAAATATTGGCAATACTCTTTGGCTTTTGATTGCTAGTGAGAACATCAACACAATCTAGCTTAGATAAGTAGGAACTTGAATTCCAGGTTCTTGTGGATTTTGTGGGATTGAGCACTTACTTTTGTTCTCCCAGCCCTCCTTTTCCATTTCTCTTTCAGGACTGTTGAGATGATCCCATTTGTAGGATTTTCCAAAGACTAAATAAAAAAGGAATTTAAACAATCAGCCCATCTTTTAATTAAAGCCAGTTACTTAAAGTACCCAAAAATATTTTGTGACTTAATTTCCATTTACTGTAAGTATAGACTTAAAAAAAAAAAAAAAATCACAATAACTTTATACAAACAGCTCTTGCAGCCTGCACTATCTGAGGAGCTCTCTTGCCAAGACTGAAAGCTTCACTAGACCATGGAAGTTTGCATAATCAAAATATCAACAAGACAGTGTCCCATTCCAGAGTTTTTTCCATGTTGTCTGTGGCTGCCGCTGCTGCTTGTTCCCAGAAACTGTTGTCTTTTTTTTAATGTGTAAACTAGTTAATTTATTTTTACATTGCCTCTGTTGTGATTTAGGGGTTAGTTATAACAAAATTTCCCTGCACATTTTTCAGTTTTGGGCTTCTGAAAGGGGAAGACTTGCCAAGTACCCAACTGACTGGCAAAAGCTGAGCTTCTCTGTATGTTCTCTTCTCAGTTTAAAATGAAAAATAAATGTTACAATGTTATCATTAAAATAATTTAAAACTTCCAGTTGCTCTGTGAGAGTTTCCTCCCTCTTTATTCTTGAACAAATTAACCTGACACATGTAACCCATGTTTTATGAGGAAATGGGGCTCAGAGTCTTAGGAAAGTAAACTGGAAGTTTGTGCATGGAAGGAGCAATAGATAGGAACCCTCAGCACTTCTGTGGGTGTGCTGGGAGACAGGGAAAGCTTTTTAAAAGGTCAGTGCTGAATAGCAAACGGCTGACACACTCAGATGTTTATCTTACAGCTTTGTCTGCTTCTCTGCAAGAAGTGCTCTTGCACTTCTGAGGGCTTTGTTTGTTTGTTATAAGTAGCTTTAGCTGAAAGTAGAATTCCTTTTTTCCTTTTTTTTTTTTTTTTAATTTTTTAAAATTCTTATGAAACACCACAGCACAAACTCTTGTGCTGCTGAGCTGTTCTTCGAGGACTTCTGCAAATTCAAGAGTCCTGTGATTCTCAGGAACTCAGTACTTGATCAGTCATCTGTCATGTTTTGAGGATAATCAAGATTTGAGCTGCTGTTCCTTCTAATACAGGGGCACAATACTGCCACACTTTTTAGAACAGCTGCTCTTATATTCGTAATATCATAAAATCCTAGAATGGTTTGGGTTGGAAAAAAAGATCATCTCATTCCAACCCCCTGCCATGGGCAGGGACACCTTCCACTATCCCAGATTGCTCCATGCCCCATCCAACCTGGCCTGGAACACTTCCAGTGATGGGGCAGCCACAGATTCTCTGGCAGCCTGTGTCAGGGCCTCCCCACCCTCATAGGGAATAATCTCTTCCAATATCTAATCTAAATCCACCTTTTTCAGCTTAAAGCCATTCCTCTTTGTCCTGTCACTGCAGGCCTTTATCCAAAATCCCCCTCCAGCTCTCTTGGAGCCCCCTGTGTTCCTGTAAATTTTATTCACAGAAAAGGAAAAATAAACCAGCTTTTTCCTTCCTCCTTTCCATGCACATGTTCTTATCCTTAGAGAAACATAAACACCTTTCTGAGCTGCAGCCCAACCAACAGCTCAGAGGCTGCACCTTCCACAGTGTTAAGCAATAGAGGAGAGAGGCAGCAGTGCAACTTCTGCAGTAGGTTTTAGGTTGCTGTAGGCTGAATAAAATCATTACTTTATATCTCTGAAGCCAGTATTTTATAAAGCTGTTAAACCAAGGAGACAGTTTTACAGGATGCAACTTGTCCTTGGGAAGGAATGTGTTGGAAGGTGCTTAGAGCTCTTTTCTTGTGAGTGGCTGTCTGGGCCAGCTCTCAGCAGCTTCAGCTCACTGTGATAGTGTTGTGTGTGCATGATTCAGGAAATCAGAAAGTTATCCTAAATCTGGCCCATTCCAGAGGAAATTGCAGGAATTTATTTTCTGTTTGGGGTCTTTATGAATTCGCTGGAAGCAAAATGACATCTCATACCTCTGACCCCAGGGACTGTCACTTTGTCCAGCAACCTGTCAAGTCAGAGCCCAGTCACCTTCCTGGTGCTGCTCTTTGGGGGAGATGCTTTGGCTTGAGTTCTGGATTTCCAGTTCTTGGACACAACTAACCCACTTTAGCACACCTCACCTCAAGCAAGGGCTTAACTGGCCTCCTCAGTACAAAGGGCCACTTGATTCTGTGAAAAAATTCCTGAGGAGCTTTGCTAAACAGCCTCAGCCTCTGTGATCCAGCATCTGTCCATCTTCCTCTGCTAGAAGTGCCTGAGAAAACTACATCTCCCAGGAAATGCATCTGCAGAGCCTCTTCCAGCTCTTCTTATTGAATCACAGAATCATTAAGGTTGGAAAAGTCCTCCAAGACCATCAAGTCCAACCATTGACCCACCGCTGCCAAGGCCACAACTAAGCCATGTCCCAACTAAGCCATGTTTTTTATCACTTCTAGGGTGGGCAATTCCTGTGAGAGGTTTCAGGCAAAGCTGTGGAGAACCCCTGACACCTTTTCTGCCTAGGAGAGTCCCTCTAACAGTGCCAGGTCTGTTCCCTGCCAGCCCCACTGCTCGGCTGCCATGCCCTGGCCTGGAACTCACATGTCTGACATTGTTTTCCTACTATTTCTCAGGTTGTCCTTACCAGATCTATTGTGGTGTTTTCCTGTTTACCTCAGCAGGCCTCTGTTGTATTTAAGCAATGTAGTTAAGTCAGGAAATTCTACACCTAATACTCAGTAATTTCCCTTTGCTGACCCAGTTACCCTTAGCACTGTGTGAAATTGCTGCCCTTCAGCTGCCTCTTTGCTGCCTGTTGTAGTCACACTGGTATCATGACCAGTTCCACTTCAGGAGCAGAGGCAAACCTTCCATACCTGAGTGTTAAACTATCCCTGGAGTCTGACCTGCTCTGGAGAGCCCTGCTGCAGCTCTGGGGCTGTCCTCTCCTCCTCTGCCCCATCCTCTTCCTCCCTCACCTTTGAGACTCTGCACTTTGCACTGGCACACGCTGGGCTCTGCTGCCGAGGGTCACCTTTGGCAGAGGAGTGGGAACTGGGAGCTGGGGCAGTTTTGCTTTAAACCCTTGTGCCAAGGCTTGCCAGGGCTCGGTGGTGTGATGGGAGGAGGATCTGGGAGGAAGCATGACTGTACCCTGGGCTCTGACTTCTCCACCTGCGCAGAAAACCAATTTGTTTTCATAGGAGTGTTGCCTGAAGACTTTGAGCCCCTCTTTTTTCTAACCCTTCACTGTGGCTAATACCCATTTTAAAAAACAAAAAGTGTAAATTTAACATTTCAAAACCTAACTGATATCCAGTATTCTACCCTTAAAAGCATTTCACGATCAAGATTAGAATCATCAGTCCATCTTGATGGTTTTAATGTGTGGTCGAGAAGTTACTCATCTTACACTGGCATCCAGTCATGTCATTCCCCATAATCTTTCTCCTGTTTTTTTTAGCCTTGTTGTTCATAATTTCCTTTCCAAGTTGTTTTTTTATTTGAAATGCCATTTATATTTTGTTGCCTTTTTTTTTTTTTTCCAGCACATCTTACATCTTTGTTTTTGTTTTGTTTTTAATCTTATTTCTGGCGTTTTCCATCGCTCTGTGGCCATGATTGTGGATGTGTTTTGGTTTTTGCCTGCCTTGCTGTTCTCTCGCTGCACTCCCTAGATCCCTGTTGCACAGTCCTCTGTCATGGATGACATTGAGGAGTGGCTCAGTACCGACTTGGTGAGACTCTTTATATTTTCATTTTTCACTTGCACGGGTAACTTTCAATGCATTGCTGAGTTCCTGGTACTTCTCATAGCAGGAAGCAGTGAAACTTCCCAAACAGACAGTTTGGTTCCCTTTGAAGGGAATATCTAAGCAGGAGGAGGCCAGGTCGTGTTCAGCAGTTCAATCAAAACACTTTTTTTCTGAGCTGTTTTATTTTCCCTTCTCCATGTGAACATCACAGAATAGCACATGTTCCAGAAAATGTAGGATTCTGATCCTCAAATAGGGAAGCATTAAATATGGCCTGAATTTTTCTGCACCAGACTTAAAAGTCCATGTTTAAAGCTTCATTATTTAGACTGGATCTAAGTTCATGCTTATGTTGAGGCATGCTTTTAAGAGATGCTGGATCAGGGCTTAGATTCCTTTCAAATCAAGATGTCTTTGTTAAACTGGCAGGCAATCTTGACATGTTTCATAATAGTAATAATAAAAATTTATAACAGTCTCTCTTCAACTTTTATAACTTTCTCCTAAATTATTATTGTCTAGTAATTACTAAACAAACAAACAAAAAGCAGAACCAAAAGTAGCTTTGCCTTCACCCTGGAGTTTGTTTTGCTGTCCCAACACACATTTGATTTAAGCAGGATAAACTAGTACACATTTATTCTGTTTTGGTTTTTTTCAATGTAAGCATATGACTCAAATCAACCAAGTGCATTTTGGGGGGTGGGTGGTGGGTTGTGTTCACACTGTTCTTTTAAACATGGCTTTAGTGAACTGAACTTGCACTCACCATATCCCCAAGGATCATCTCCTTCCATTCTTCCAGCTTGAGGCAGAAAACCCCCAACTCCTTAGGGTGTCCCCCAGCCCCTTGGTGCTGCCTGCTTGGTGCTCCCTGGGAGCTGTGGGATCCAGCAGAGCTGCAGGCACGCTCTGGCACGTCAGCCCTGTGCTCTGGCACTGGAGGAGCTGGCTGTACTGGAAGGAAGAAAATTCTCCAGCTCTCCCGAGGTGCCTGAAATGCTTAAACAGATTCCAGGTCCAGTGTTTGATTTTGGCAGACTGACTGGCTGGCTCTGAAATGTCACTGGGTTCCAGCTGCAGGTAGGTTTGTCAGGCCTCGGTACAGGAGTCACTTTCAAATTTAATTACAAACTGACATCATTTTGTTAAAGAAATACAGTAAATGTAGCATGTCCACTCTGCTTAACCAATAAACTTTTGTCTTTGCCATTTAAATTAATTTAGAGGGAGAGAAGATCTGATGGAGAGATATGGAGGTAGCTCTGTGCATCTGTCATCCCCAGCACAGACTTGTTTAAAAGGAACAAAGCAGAGAAGTGTCCTGGAAATGCCTGAGCAAGCCTGGGGATGTCCCTGGGTCCCCATCCCAACCCTGTGTGGGTGCAGCAGCGAGATGCCTGTGAAAATTTGGACTGGATTTTAGTTTTTCACTCTGCATCCCCTCCTCCTTGTTCTGTTAACATCACATTTCAATTCTGTGCTTCTCAGGCAAGGAAACTGCTGGTTAGGTTAGATAATTGGTATTTCCTTACCCTTTTTGGGGTACACTGGGACAAACAGCAGCTCTGCCTGTGAAGAGGCTGCTGTGTGAACCTTTGGAAACCTCAGTGCAGTAGGAAGCCAGGAGATGCTCAGGCTCTAAAATGTGAGGCCAGTCAGTATGTTCCCACTCCTGGTAGAGAAACCAAGTATAGACAAATACTTTACTTTTTCAAAGCAGTTTCAACATGAGGTTTTCAAACAGTATTTTTACCCATCTCAAACATCCTGATAGATTGACAAGAATGCCTATTCCTGGACTTTTAATTTCATTATTTGAAAAGAAATGGAAATGCACAAACTGGTGGAAATGCAGTGACCCTGTGGCATTCCCAGCATTTGATTCTGATGGACAAACACTAACTGCTGTCAGTATCCTTCATCCAGCTCACCCTGGTCTTGTCTTTGTGCAGCATGGGTACGTGAAAGCTGCTATATTTTTTGTATGAAACCTAAAAGGAACTCTCACAAGAGGAATGTTGACCCCAAACAATTTTGCACGTGTCCTTTGTCAGCTGAAAGGGCATTTTACTTGAAAACATAATGCAAACCGCAGTCCTGACTTTTTAAAGGACTGTGTGACAGAAAAGAAGCCATCTGGTACAGTATGTGTGTGACTCACACAGCTCAGATTTGGACCAGAATTACTGTCTGAAGGAGAAACAGCACTGGACTGGCATTCAGATCCAACAGGGAAAGCTTAGCTGTCCACCAGCAATTCTTCAGAAGCACCTCAGTGCTCGTCCTCCTGCTCTGCAGTGCAGTAAAATGTCAGTCCCCACTGGCCTCCCAGGTGGGAGCCCTGTGATTTCCCCAGGTCGCCCTGCTCCGATGGTTAATAAGTGGAAACAAGTGGTGGAAACTGTCCAGCTGTATTAAAGGTGGAGGGGATGACAGGGAAGGGGAAGCACTGCCTGTGCTCACAAGCCTTTTTGTTCCCATTGCAGAAAGGCAACGAACTGGAAGAAGGAGTGACCAGTGAAGGTAAGCAGAGATGCCCCTGGCCATGAGCCATTCTCAGGTTAGTGCTCAGATGGAATTTGCTTTGATCCCTGCTGAGATGCTGCCTTCTCCCAGCCTGATGTTCCCCAGCAAATGCTTCCATGCTCAGAAAGGCGGGAGGAGAGCATTTCACAGCAAAAGGTTCATATTTATGGTGTAGGGAGCCCTCCTGGCTGTAAGTGCTTCCCTGCCATCTTCCTTGGCTGTGCTCTGTGTTTGTGCCAGCAGGAATGTGTCCCCAAGCTGCTCAGCCCTTTGGAATGATGTTTCCCTGGTTCTGTCACAGTCGGTGGCATAGTGTGGGTTTGATTCCAGCTGCTGCCTGAGCTCGGGTGTCTCCAAGGACGGCCGTACCCTTTCCCGAGGAAGTCAGGCTGTACCAGTATTTGTGCCTGCAAACACAGCCCGACAGGATGCCAGGCCCTGGAATTTCAGCCCCTGCCAACCTCTGTCCCTGGGGCCAAACCCACGGCCCCCGTTCTTACCTGTCTTTCTTCTGTTTTTACATTGCAGAGTTTGACAAATTTTTAGAAGAGCGAGCCAAAGCGGCAGAGATGGTTCCCAATCTGCCATCCCCTCCCGTGGAAGCCCCCACCCCTCCGACAAATCCTTCCAGCAGGAAAAAGCAGGAGCGCTCGGAGGACGCCCTCTTTGCACTGTGAAGGTGGCGCGGAGCCGCCCTCCCTCCCNTTGGCTAACAACGACTCCCGTCCCCCCCATTCCATAGTTTGCTTCTCCTTCCCTCCCTCCCCACATGATCCACCCCCACAAGCTGACTCTTTCTATTTAAATCCAACACTATTCCTGCCAGACCACGATTCTCCAGCACTCGCTTAATCCCCTCCTTCCTGTCCCAGCTGCACAAAACCAGCTCTTGATGCTGAAAACCCCTTCAGAATGCACGAGTACGTCACACTGGGCTGAAACAAAAGCCCAGGGGGAAGAGAGCAGCCTTGCCCTTCAATTTATGTAGGGATCATCCTCTTCTGTAGGCAGGTCCTGCCAAGTAGACGGCTCTGTCAATCAGCATGTAATTGACTGAGCTGGAATGTTCAGGAGGAGTGTGTCTTTATTTTTAGATAAAATGTTAATGTATTGGCTTTCGTGTTGGATTCGACAGCAAGGAACAACTGTTCCCCTTTCAACATGTGCTTCACAAGTTAAAATCCTTTACTCTCCCACTCACACATCTCCTGGTACCATATGGTGGTCGCTTTTCCCCACTTTCTGTGGCGTTTCATTTCTAAATCTCACAGGGTATTTTTTGCCTTGTGTTTTATCTGGGCTTGCTCTAATTTGAAGCAGTCTGTTGGCCATGTCCAGTAGCTCTGGCAGTTGATAAGGATGGAAAATGCTGGGCTAAATGGATGCTGTAACGATGGCACAGGAAGCACCTCGCTCTTTGGGAGACCATTCTCACACAGGAATTTTCCTGGTGTGTTTGCCTTTTAAAATAGCTTGGTTATTTTCTCCTTACCTTATATTCCTTCTTTGGTGACTCTAGAGCTCTGCATTTGGTGTAAACACGCATGCAGATGGATGGGACTTGCTCATGGATTGGGTGTGAACTGAGCTTCCTGGATTCCCTGCCATGCCTGGTAGGACAGATATGTCGGTTCTTGGGGGTAGGGATGAGGAAAAGAGCAAACCTCAGAGGTTTGTATGGAATGCTGAGGGAAGTGGTTACCATGGAGGGATTAGCTGTGCCAGCTGGTGCTGGAGGTGAAACTCCTTATTTCCTTCCAGTTTCAGGCCTGAGAAAGCGTTGAAATGATTGTGACCGTGCTATTTGTAATTTTTGGAACGTCCTTTGATCCCTCTTCCCTTCATTAACTCCCGGCTCCTACGGGGCTGCAGTCTCTGTGCAAACAAACATATTCCCTTGCTTGCCAGAGGCATGGCCAGGATTCCTGCTCCTCTGGGGCTGCCAGCAGGGATTCCAGCATGTGTGCCTGCTTTGCTGGGCTGACAGGCAGAGCTGGAGCAGGCAGCTCCAGCCATCACCGCGTCCCCCAGCGCGTTCCTTGAGAGGAAGCCAGTGGTGCAGCATGAAGGATCAAAGATAGAGCTGAGCAGTGCATGGCAGGAGAACCTCCCATCCTGACAGAGAGGCACTTATCAGCTAAAAGCCCGTGCAGGCAGCAGGCTCCAACCCCTCTTCCTCAGGGTGTTCCTTGGCTTAGGCAACCTCCTTCTGACCTGACATGTCTGAGCTTCCCAGGATGCTGATGTGTGTCAAGCTCTCTTGGAAGTTGTTCTAGGCCAAGTGATAGAAGCTTTTATCTGAGCATAGCATTTTATCAGCCCATACCATACTCTCTGAGGACCACCCCTTTTGGGACGTTGTGACACACAAAGCCTGTTACCAAATGCCTGATTGCAGCGCTGATGGACTTAGACAGCGGACACATTAATCTTTGAAGGGAAATGTTGTTTGGTGCAGGGTTTCCAGGCTGTCCCAGGTCAGGTTTCACTCTGTGCTCTCCCTGCTCATCATCTCCTCTGTCCTGCCCTGCCTGTAGCCTCTTCCAGGATCCCTCCATATGTAGCTGGGCCCAGGCAGGGCTGTCCTGTCCCCCCCTCTGTGCTGACGTGACACCTCATCACTGCTCTGTGTAGCACGGTTTACAAATGGACAGGCAAAACCGGTTTAAGGATGGAGATAGCTTGGGGATCAAGCTTTTCTCCCCTCTCTCCAGTCTGTGTGGGCCTGCAGAGGCTTTCTCCCATTCCATCTTCTCCGTGGCTAATGGAACAGTCTGCCTTGGCTGCATTGCACACTCCTGCTCTCACCCACTGCCCTCACTGCACAACACAAGGTGAGCCCAGCGCTCAGGGATTGGCACTGCCAGCTTGCTGCAACACGTCAGATATGGCCACCAGCTCCCAGAAACCTGAGGAAACTTCTGTGGCAACGCTGATTTGATTTCAGACGGCGTCTGGTGATCGCCCGAGCAGTCTCGCCAGCACAGAATGAATTGCTGGTATTCCTGTCAATGCAGAAAGCTCTGTGGGTGTTTTAAGTGTGTTTTTACTCTTCTAAATCCTTGAAACACATTGACCCTGTAAATGGCCACATCAGGTGATTCTAAGCATGTTAATCCAGCTTCCCTGCCAAGCCAGAGGAGATAATCGCATTGCTCAGGCATGGGGACACTGTCAGATGGTGCAGAGTGGCACGGATGTCACTGTCACCGAGCCCCCGCAGCGTCCCACTGCTGCAGCTCTGCTGGCCCTTCATCCCCCACCCCTCAGCCAAAAGGTGCTGGGGGAGAGTGCTTTTAATGCTTTTTTCTGTCACACTAAACCTGTCCTGGGACCTCCAAGGTGTTGCTTTAGGGAGAATCTGGCCCCTTTCTGGAAGATTCTGCAGAGCTGACAGTGATTGCTCTCTCCAGCTGGGAGGAAAAGAGGTGGAATGAGAAGGCTGAGGCTGGGGGGAAAATACAGAGCATGTGTTGGCAGAGCTCAGGGGGCTCTTTTGGTGTGTGCAGCCCCAGGCAACCCATGGTCCCTGCTGACACTCCGCATTATCCTCTGGAAAGCTGTGGCACTGCTTGCAGGGAGTGGCAGGTGCCACCAGCACAAGTGGTGGCTTTGCTGGAAGTAGGGCAGCTCCCAGGAGATGCCATCCTAGAGAGGAAATGTACTTTTGGAAAGACCCGGGATGGATCTGGAGCCCAAATCCACCACACTTGGCTCTCAGGGCTGGAAGCACCCAAGGGAGCAGTGTGGCAGAACAGGTGGTTTAGCCCAAACCTTCTTTAACAAATACAAGAGCTACGCTAGAGCTTCCCAAATGTCCTGTATCAGGATCTCCCATCTTCCCTGTCCTCTTGTGGTCTGCTGAAAACCGGAGCAGTGGGAATTGTTTGAAGGAAAGGGAAGGGGTTTTTCACTTCAGGGGACCAACTTCTCAATTTATCCTTCCTCTGCTTTCACTCCTAAGCGCTTCCTCTGTGCAAGTGGGCAGAGGACTCGCGTGGCTCCAGTGCTTGGGAGAACAGGGATGGAGCTGCAGCCTGATCCACTTTCCATAAGAAATAACATCCCAGCGCTTTCTAGGCATATTAGGAATCACAGCTTGACACTCAATGACACTAAATTATTCTCGGGGTCCTTTGTAAGGTCTAATCGCACCCTGTTCTAGGTTAAAATATTTATTTTGTCTATATATTTTCTTTCCAGTGTGTTTTTTAACCTCTTCTGTTAACTCTTCATGTGCTGAGATGTAAGGAATCAATGGTTTCTATTTAAATATGTCCTTTGGGTTTTGGTTTTTTTAAAATTGTTCTGTGTAGATTTCAGCTGCATCTTCAGCAGGTGTAATAGATAACAATGTGCTGTACAGACATTTAGGGTGTTTAGGTAAGGCTCATAGGAGAACTGCTCATAAAAACGTAGCATGGTGTCTCTTAAAGGGAACAGCATAAACGGTGAGACTGGTCCATACTGGGGCCCTCACGTAGCCTCCAACATACCTTTTCCCTTCTGATTATCACAGCCTCCATCTCTGGGATGTGCTGATCAAACCAGCTCTGTCATTCCCAGGGCTGGTCTTGCACCTCCAAGCTGAAGGTTTTTTTTAGTGAGGATTCCTGTTTGTTTGACTTCATTCAATGTTTTTTGATGGGATACATTGGTTGTTTCCACTTTGAAATGGAGGACTGGGAGCTGGCTGTGGTGGCGAGATGTTTCCCTCCAGTGGTGGAAGAACAGATCCGGGCCGTGGTTTCAGGCCCAGGGCAGGGGTGATGGTCCCTCTGTGCAGGCCAGCACGGGCTGTCCCTGCTCCTCTATGCCCTGCTCTCCTGATGTCACCTACAGGGACAGCATGTGCAGCCCAGGAGAGCAAACAAGATGGATTTCCAACACTCTGTTTCATCCAGTGAGTTGTTGAGTCTCCTGCGGCAGCTGGGAGCCCCGGAGTGGGAACTGCTTGTGCTATCTCCATTCCCGTCCATCCCCATCCAGCTCCGTCATTGTTTACCTCCTCAGGGCTTACCACAAGCCTTGCAGAGCCTCCCCTGGAAAAAAAACAGCTCAGAACAGTTATTTTTATGGAAATAGTGAAGCAGTGAGTGGATTTAGAGCTGTGTTGGAGGTAGCCCTTCCGCTGCTGTGGGCTCCCAGCAGCCCAGGAGACGAGGTGCCCGCAGCACCTCCCACCCGTCCATCCCAAACCGCAGCCTCCGGAGCAGGCTGTGCCTGCCTGCCTGCTCCAGCCCCAGGTTCCACACACCTCCTCCTCACCTGGACAGAGGTGAGGCTGTGTGTCACCAAGAGCCAGCTGGCCTTGAGCAGCACCGAGCTCTGGTGCTGGTTCTCTTTAGCCCATGGCAAACGCACTACTCCAAAATTCCCACCCTGCTCCGTGTTTTTATGAGTACGAGCTCCTCATTCCCTCCATGTTCCTATGAGCTGTTGTTAACCCTACAAACGTAACCTGTGTAATAGCTTCTCTGTATATTACAGCTGTAGGCTTTCCAGACAAAAGTGGATAATATTTATTTACTGAAGATACTGGATATTTTTTTGTTTGGGAATGGGGTAGGGGGAGAAAGGGGACATAACTGTTTAAAGAGATTGACTATGTAAAGAGAAACAAAATACACAAGAAGCAGAGAAACCCAACACTAAAACATCACTGTATTCAAGTAGAAAGTGTTTCCGTTAAGAACGAGACAACTGTATTAATCTGCCATTGTTTAACTTGCTCCAGAAATCATCTCCTTGGTTCCTGCATGTGAGATATTCCAATAAATACACTCTTAGTGTGAACTGGGGGTGCTATCGTCTGTCTCTCAGCTGGGGACTCGCTTGGCTCCACTGCCTGGCCTGAGCACAGGGGACATGTGCAGCCCTTGGGTACCCACCAGATGTCAAAACTGGAAGTCCTCGTTCTCCTTCAGGAGACAGAACCTGGGTATTCCCACTGGGAGAAGGCTTGTCCCCAGCAGTTGCTCCTTGTGTCTTTGTATGGCTCGTGCTGCCCTCGGTGCTGTTTTGCCAGTGCTGCCAAATTTGTGTCCCAAATTCTGGCACATCTTCTGAGGGTGGCATCAGGCAGACGCACGGGTGACACCCTGGGTGCTTGGTGGGATGCCTGCCCACCTGGCAGGGCTTAACTGACAGTGCTTGGAGGGCAACTGTGGGTCACCACCCTGGTGACCTGGAAAGAGATGGGTGATGTTCCCAGCCCATCCAAGGGCCACTTTGCTGCCTCATCAGCCGGGAATTTGTTCCGGCATCCCCATTATGATGGTGGGTTTGACAGGCAGAGAAGGAAGAGCACCAGCTTAGGAACCCCAGAGAAGTGGCATTGGCCAAAACCAAACCAGGTTGGCAGAATGGTGCCTTCTGTTCTGCCTGTGGAGATCCACCCTGATTGTTTAAATCTCGGGAAGGGGGTGTGGAATAGCTGGAATAGCTACAGGGTTTCCTCTCCCTGTAGCTACATATTAGCATTAAACAGCCCTGCCCCAGCTTGTTTACCCCTCACTGGTCATGTGCCCGGCTCAGTGTCAGATACATTCAGGGGGGCTCCTGGCCTGGATGTGTTGGGAAAGGTGTGGAGCTGCTACTGCCCTGACAGGGCAGAATCACACAAAAATGACACAGAAATGTCCAGCGCTGTGCAGGAGGGGCTGTGGGAGTGGGGGATGCGGGGGCAGGGGGCTGCTCCTTCCAGGGGCTTCACCACATTGTCTTCTGCAACCCCACAGCTACACTCCCCTCAAAAACCCCAAATTCTGCCTCCAACAGGGGCCAGAGTGGGTGAAAAGGGAAGAGTGTAAGAGCAGCACAAGCACATAGGGACTTGCCTTTCCCATGTGTGCCCCTCCCCTCTGGTGATCCAGCTCCCCAAACTGAGCATGGCTTCCCCAGGTTTGTGAACCCTGATGGGATTCTCTTCTCCCATTCTGCTCCCACAGCGACCGTGCAAACTCCCACCATGGGCTGGGGGCTTCCACACATCACTGCCCTCCACCAAGCCCGGGCACAGAGCAGGGCACCGAGCCCCATATGGGCAGAGCCTCGGGCAGGCTGAGTGTCCCTGCTTTCTGGCATTGGGCAGCAGGCTTGGCTGCCAGTGCAAGTAGGAAATGACCACAGGTCATTTACCTTTCCCCATTTCACCCGAGGGTAAACAAACTCGGAGTGGGGGCTGCTCTGGAGTGCCACCAAACCTGGCTGTCCCTCCCCGAGCTGTGGCTCAGGGAGGGACAGTTGTCAAAGCCGAGTTACAGTGAAGGAGAGAAGAAGCTTTTGAATCTGTTTGCAACACAAATTAATGATTAACGCCGCGTTGTGCCAGAGCAAAACAAGCCCCGGGGCAGGCAGGATGCCAGAGGCTGGGCATGGAGCGTGGCACGCTGCTTCCAGCGCAGGGCTGAGGTGTGCTGGCAGGTGGGAAACAGCCGGGGGCTCGCCCTGGGAGAGCCCAGCTGAGCGAGGGGCCGGCAGGACGGGGGACGCTCCGTTCTGGGGCTGCCGCGTTCCGGCTCAGCACGTCCCGGAGCTGCGGCTGCCGCTCGGGGAGATGCTCCGCATGCCCGCGGAGCCGCACCAGCCTGCCCGGCCGGCTCGGTAGCCCGGTGGCCAGAGCCCAACCATGCCGGGGCCGGTTTGTTTTCTTTCTCATCCTGCGGTTTCCTCCCAGCCTGCGCGCAGGAAAACGTCTGAGCGACTCCGGAGCGACCACGTGGCCCGTCCGCCATCCCCGCAGGACTGACATGATGTAATCGCGGCCCCGAGCCGTGATGCAGAATCACTCCACTCGCGGCCGCCGCGCTTATTGGCTGCGTGGCCCTGGTCCTACGGGCGGGGTTTGCCCTGCTCCGCAGCCCAGCGCACCCCCGGGAGCCCCACCCCGCGTGGAACCCATCGGCCCCAGAGCCGACCCGCGGAGCCGCCGCGCTGCTCCCTCCTTCCCCGCTGCGTGGAGGATGCTGCTGATCGCTGGGGGAAACACAGGGACAGGGACAGCATCGCGGGTGGGCTCCCGGCGCCCTCGGACCCTCTGGAGCGGGAGCGGGGAAGGGGCCTGGCAAAATCCAGCTTTGCACACAGCTTGTGCAAAAGTTAAGCTGTGTTTACGTGTGGTGTTTCCCCCTTCCATGTTGATGTGTGACTTTCCCCATCTGTGTTTGTGTGGGTTTGTCCCTCTATATCCCTCAGGGAAGGCTGTGCCCCGGATCTTGCATGGGTTATTAAAGGTCTGTGACCCCCCATGCTTGCTCTAAATCCACGGGGGCCACGGCACATCCACGTCCCCAGCCCTGGAAACCCGCCCTGTCCTCCCACAGCACAGGGGCTGCACCAAGGAAAGGGGAACGCCAGCACCACGGAGCCTGGCTTCTCCACAGTGACCCCAACAGAACCGGGGGAAGCACAGGGCTCCCTGCTGTGCCGGGCAGGTCACGGCTCTCCCGATCATGTGGTCGCTGCTCCCCCGGCGCTGTTTGCTCTGGGTCAGCGATGTCGAGCTGCTGATGCTGCCCCAGCTGCTGGCACTGGGCTGAGCCAGGATTCCCTGGGCTCGTCCCCAGCTCGGGCACAGGTCAATGTCCCCAGATTGAGGAGGCTGGAGTGGGGTGAGGGTACAGAGAGGACAAGCAGGGCTGTGCAGCTCCTGCTCTGCTGCCCAGCTCTGTGTGGTCCCCTGGGGTGCCCTGTGCCACACAAGGGGTCCCTGTATTGCAGAGGGGTGCCTGCTGTGCCACCAAATGGGAGCCCGTGAGGCCAAAGGGAAGTTTCTAAGGTGCAGCCAGGTTTAATGAATTCCCAGGTAGCCTCAGATTGTGCTTGGTGGCACGGAAGAGGAGAGGGCAAACTTCCAGAGAGCTGATGTTGCAGCGCATTTTCTCGTCCTAAATGAATCCCAGCAGCAGGGCAGACCATGGAGCTCTGCAGGGCACAGGGCATGGCATTTTCCTGGAACAACACCCACCCTGAGCCCTACCACACCTGGGCAGCAGGCACAGCACTGATCCCAACGGCACCAGCGTTTTTCCTGGATCCCACAGCCGATGGCCCCCAGGAGAGTGCACGGGCTCAGCTGAGGCTCGCGGGGCAGCTCTGCTGTGTCCCTAACCAGGGGGGTGAGAGCTTCTCCCACCCTGGGCCATGCCATGGGCGGGCAGCACAGGTGGGACGTGCTCTGAGCCCTGGAGCTGGGACAGGGAAGGCCCAGGGCCCTTGAGAGGGTTGGTTCAGTGGCCCAACCTCGCCCTGGCACGTGGCATCCGACGTGCAGAGGCTTCTGCAGCCACGGCCACCACCTGCCCACACGGGCTCTCCGACCTGCTCCCTGCACGCCCCGGGGGACTGAGGGGGCTCAATGCCCAGCCCAGGTGTTTAGAGCCCAGCCCAGGGATTTGGTGCCTGTCCTTAGGGTTTGGTGCCCGTCCCCAGGGGTGGGTGCCTGTCCCCAGGTGTGAATGACGTCCCCAGGGCTCAGTGACAGCCCCAGGGATCGATGATTTTCCCGGCTCAGTGCCTGTTCCTAGGGCTCGGTGCCCATCCCCTGGGGTCAGTGACATCCCCAGGGGTCGGTGACATGCCCAGGCCTTGGTGACATCCGCTGGGGTCAGTGACATCCCCAGAGGACGGTGTCCTGCTCAGGGGTTGCAGCCTGCGCTTCTCCCAGCCCAGCTCCCGGTAGACCAGGACCCATCCCGGTGCCGCGGGGTCCCTGCCCGGTGTCCCCGAGGGTGTCCCCGAGGGTCTCCGCCCGGTGCCGCCGGGGGTCCCGGTGCGGCGGGGCGGCGCGGAGAGGCGGCAGGGGCGGG
>VZRH01000916.1:128701-138936 GCA_013397555.1 Urocynchramus pylzowi
CGGGGTGCAGCAGCGGGGCCTGCTGGGGCTGCCGCCGCCGCTTCCCGCGGCTCTTGCACCGCGCCGGCACCGCCTTGGCCTTGCCGTGGCCCAGACGCTTCCGCTGCCGCTTGGAGTAGCCGTTGTAGTTGGAGTGGTTGGCCCGCGGCTTCGGCCCCCGCGCCGGCCCGGCGGCGGAGCGTCCCTCAGGAGGGCCATCGCTGCTCCCCGCCTCCTTCTCCTCAGTCTTTGGTTTCTTCTCCCGAGGCGCCTCCTCCGCCCCACCCGGGCCGGCTACACGCTCCCGGGGCAGCGGTGGTGGCAGTGAAGGGCTGAGGGGCGCCTTGGCCATGCCCAGCGCTGCTGCTTTGCCCTTGCGGTTCCTCTTCTTGGGCAGGAGCCCCAGGTTCTTGGTCACCATGTTGGGGTTGGACTGGGTCCCCGGCGTTGACCCGCAAGCCTCCCCCTGGCAGCCGTCATGGGGCAGCTTCTTCCCGCCACCCGGCTTCCCCTTTGGAGCTCGGCCATTGGGGTTCCGGCAGAGTGGCTCAGCCACCGGCATTGTGGGCACCTTCTGTGCTGCCCCCAGCTTGGGCAGCCTTGCATCGCCCACCACCACAGCCACCCCGCCGTGCTTCACCACCCGCTCCCGCTCTGCCCCAGCCGGGCTCAGGGAGGAGCCATAGGCAGCTACTGTGGCTGCCACTGCTGTGGCTGCTGGCTTGCAGGTGAACTTCTTCAGGTTGGGTGAGGTGATCTTCTGGACGATGGCCTCCAGCTTGAGGCCACGGCCCTTGCGGGGAGGCAGCACTTTGGTCTTGGTGGCCTCCTGGAAGGCCGCCCGGGAGGTGATCTTGATGCAGACATCAGGGGCCTCCTTTGGCAGGGGGGGCTTCGGGATGGCTTCGCCAGAGCTCTTGGGGGGCAGCTTGGCTTTCACCTTCTTGGCCACCGGCATCTTCTTGAAGAGGCTGGGGGGACCCTCTGGTTTCTCCTCCTTCACGCCACCGCTGTTGCTCCGCAGGACCAGGTTCCTCTTCTTGGTGGGGATGGGGGAGATGAAGGTGGACTTCCTCTTCAGTGAGTGCAGCGGCCGCTCCGACATCTTGCCCCCCACGCCCGGCCCTGCTTTGGGCAGCTTCATCCGAGCACCCACCTTGCCCTCCTTGTGGGGGCTGCCCGGCGCTGGCAGCTTGAAGGCAGGCGGGAGGTGGTTGTTGGATATGAGCTTCTTGGGCGCCTTGCAGTTCTTCAGCCGGACGTCAGCTGCCCGCTTGCCCCTCTGCCGCTTGGTGTAGAAAACCTCCTGCGTCTTCGTGCGGGAGCGCAGGATCATGGACCGCTGGTCCCTCTCCCCAGCTTCCACCGCGTCCCCCTCCAGCGGTGTCGGCCCTGCCACCTCCTCCGCCGCCACCAAGCTGGGCACCAGGAGGGTGGCATCGCTGGCGTTTTGGACCACCCTGGGGGCCGGCCGGCTGTTGCGCTTCCTGGTTTTGAAAGCCACCCGCTGCTTCACGCCACAGCCGGGCTTCTTCCCCAGCTTCTCCTGGTGCGCGGGGGCCTTCAGTCCCTCCAGCGGGGCGGGGGCGCGGGGCTCGGCCAGGGCGGTGAAGGAGCGGGTGCACATGCGCGCCGGCAGCCCCTCGGCTGGAAACCGGGGCGTTTGGCTCTGGGCGCTCTTGCTCGGTACCTCCGTCTGTCCGTCTGGCCCCAGGCAGGCGCCGGCCACGCTGCTGGCTGCTGGCAGCTCATCGAACGGACTCAGCACGGTGCTGCCGTGGCCATCCCCCTCTGGCAGCCGGCAGTGGACCCTCTTGTTGCGGAGGCTCTTGCCCCGTGAGACAGGCTCCATCTTCCCCAGCACATTTTCGGGCGTGAGTTGCTGCTTCACCATGACCGACGAGGCGGATTCAGCATCGGCCGCCTCCAGGTGGGACGTCTCCCCTCCGCCGTTCTCTTCCTCAGGCTGGATGTGGGGCAGGGAGGATTTGAACCAGCTTTTCACCTTGGTCTCCGTGCCCACAGCAGGGCCCAGCAGGATGACAGACTGGCCAGAGAGGCGTGGGGCGGGAGCGGAGCTCTCCTTCTCCACTGTGCTGACGGTCTCCTCGGCAGACACAGGCACCTCGCTGGAGGACAGCACAGCTGGCATCTCCGGGGGCTTGGGTGGTGAGGCATCGTACGTCACTGACTTCTGCTCCGAGCCAGCCAGCTCACAGAGTGAGGAGTACTCCTCTGCCTCCAGGTCTGACTCCTTCAGATCCGGCGAGGAGATGATGGGGATCTCACTGAAGTCCCCAGCTGAACAGCAGTGCCGGGTGTCCTGCAGCCACCTCTCGCTGTCTGCCTTTGTTGCTTCATCGTAGGTCAGTGTCTCCTCCTCCTCCTCCATCACCTGCTGGCCAAAGTCCTGGACCGGCTCACTCTTGGCTGGCTGCTCTCCATCGCACAGGTCCAAGCCGCAGGCGTTTTTTTTCTCCTTGCAGGAGCTCACCAGTTTGCTGGGGAACAAGCCCTTGGGGAGGTCGGTGGCCTGGAGATCCTTCCACCGCAGGCAGGCCTCACCCAGGCTCTCCTCCGGCCACTCGAAATGCTCCATGGCATTCTCAGACGCCACCGAGTTGGCGGTGGTGTTTGAGTAGCAGCTGTAGCCGGTGGCTCCCGCGCTTGATGTCGCTGCCGGGATGCTGGGCTTGGAGTTGAAGGCCAGTGGGGCAGTGTCCTTCAGCACATCCTTGCTTTCGGTGGCTGTGAACTCCACCTGGGGACCCTCGTACACCTCCTCACTAAAGTCCTTCCCTGTGCTGGCCCCTGAAGCTTTGTCCAGCTTGAGGGGCTCGGTGAGCGTGCTGGAGTCGCCCTGGCTGGGCCAGGCACCTTTCACCATGGAGTCCAGGCTGGGCCGATGGTTCTCCATCTGGAAGGGGGACTTGGTGGTCTCCTTGCCCAGCATGGGCAAGTTGGCCCAGGCTTTGTCTGCCTTCTCATTGATGGCATCCTGCAGAACGATGATCTCAGAAGCCAGCTCCTCCTGGGACAGGGCGCTGAGGAGCAGTCGGGGGCAGTCCCGTTCATTGCTCACATACTTGGTGAAGGTCTCCAGGGGTAGGGTGGCATGGATACTCTGGAAAGAGTCATCTGATTTGGTGGACATGTCATCTGGGGAGGTCACAGAGCAGGTGGACACTGACTCAGGCTTTGCCTTGGAGTTGCTGTTGACACGGGCAGGGCTGCGGTTCTGGTTGCAGTACAGGAAGCTCCTCTCCAGCTGGTCCTCTGACCCACTGAGATAGTCAGTGTCTTGTGTCTCAGCGTGGACAGACTGGGGGGTGCTCAGCGGGTCGGACAGGGGGGTCCCCACCTGCTCTGCCGAGTAGGTGCTGCTCTCAGGACTGCAGTGCTGCCCCTTGAGCTGCTCGGGGGTCCTCGCTGGGGTCTTGATGCCCTTTTTCTGGGGCACAGCCGCTTTGGAGAGCAGCAGCTGCTGGACAGTGTTGGAGATGTTCTCCACCTGGGAGGTGAGAGCTGTCAGGCTCTGCAGGCTCAGGTCTGACAGCAGGTTTTCGGGCAGCTTCTCCTTCTGCAAGTTTTTGCAGTTCCCAGATTGAGTGTCGGGGCTCGTCCCGTCAGTGGGAGAAGGGTTCAGCAGCGGCATGAAATGGCTGTGGTCAGCAATGCCGGCCGGGAAGGCACCAGCACTCAGGGGCTGCTGGCTGTATTGGAAATTCTCCAGGTTGGGCATCAGAGGGGAGGGAGTGGAGCTGTAGGACGGGGACCTGCCGACGGAGCGAGCGGGCGAGTGGCTGGCACTGGGGCTGAAGGTCTGGTAGTACTGCTCTGGTGTCCGGACGGGCGGCGCATCGCCCTGGCAGTAGGTCTGGCCTGGCTGGTTGTAATGTTGGTACTTGGCCAGGTTTTGGTAGTGGAGGGTCTCTGAGGCGTGATGCCGCCCCTGCATGGGCTGTGGGGGCTGCGGGGGCTGCGGTGGCTGCGGGGGCTGCGGTGGTGGCGGCTGCGGGGGCTGCGGCGGCGGCTGCGGGGGCTGCTCGTAGCCAATGCGGTTGGGCTGGTAGCCGTGCAGGTTGGGCACACGGGGGCCAGGGGCCAGGCTGGCAGCGCTACCCAGGGGCCGCTCCAGCGGCGGCNTTGTAGGAGTGTGCCGGCTGGCTGCCCCCCGGCACCGAGGAGTAGGTGGAGGAGGCAGGGAAGGACTGGGAGTGCTGCCCGAAGTGAGGGCTCTGTGAGAAGGGCATGGGTGAGGAGACATCGTTGGGCAGTTTCTGCCGCTGCAGCTTGGGGTAGGGGAGTGCGGGCGGCTGCTGCTGCTGCTGCTGCTGCTGTTGCTGCTGCTGCTGCTGCGGCTGCTGCTGGAAGTGAGTCCGGAAGGGCAGCGAGGTGGCCGCCGGCTCGTGGTACGGCCGCCCACCCGCCAACGCCACTGTCTTCTTCATCAGGTTGTCCTCATACTTGGCCACGCCGCCGGGCAGTGCCTGTGGCTGGCCACCCCACGCCTGCAGGCTCTCGTCCCCGGAATACCGGGCCGGATAAGGGCTGTTCTCCTGCACGGTGTAATTGGAAAAGGCCGGCCTGCCCTGCAGCTGCTGCCCCGCTAATTGCTTGTTTCCCCGGTGGTATTTCTCCACGGCGCTGTTCTCATAGCCCGCGTACGGCAGCTGCTGCTGACTGTAGTACTCCTTCGCCACCAGCCTCTGCCGCTCGCAGTTCGGCCCTGCCTGACTTTGATGCCTGTAATTCTCCAGGCGTGATGTATCTTGTGAAGTCGGCTGGTAGCTCTGCTGGTTGCCATGGAAACCACACCTTTCTCGAAAGGACTGCATGGCGCGGGCTCGTTATCTGCGAAGAGAGAGAGGCGAGAATTCAAATGAAGCGTCGCCACTGCGGTGGGCCGGGGTCCGAGAGGGCCGGTGTCACCTGCACCATGGGGACATCACAGCCTCGCCTCACCTCAACTGCTGGGCATTGCCCCACTGGGCTTCGTCTCACAGCTGCCCTGCAACACAGCACGTGATGCTGCATCACCTCGCATTGCCCTGCATTGTCTGGCATCACTGAATTGCCTGCATGGCCTTGCGTTGCTCTCCAACACCTCACCTCATGTTTCACCTCCCTGCATCTTGTTGCCTTGCATCACCCCGAATTGCATCGCCCTGATTTGCCCTGCATTGCATCGCCTCACTCTACCTACTCTTGCTTCATGTTGCCTTGCCTTTCATCACCCTGATTTGCATCACCCTGCATCACATTGCTTTGCCTCATCCTGCATCGCATCACTTTCCATTTTGACTCCCTGCATTGTGTTGCCTTGCATTGCATCGCCCTGAACTGCATTGCCCTGCATCGCCTCCTCCTGCCTCACCTCACATCACCCTGCATCGCATCACCTTGCATTTCATCCCCCTGCATCGTGCTGCCCTGCATTGCATTGGCTTGCATTGCCCTGCATCTCATTGCCCAGCGTGGCATCCCACTGCCCTGCATCCCATCCGTGTGCACTGCACCACCCCGGATGGCAGCAGCTGGCTCTGTGTCACCTCGCATCACTCTGCATCGTGCTGTGTCGCCCTGCATCACGTTGCCTGCCGCTGCATCCCCACCTTGCAGCGTCCTGCATCCTCCTCTCTCCCTTCTCCCTGCATCGCAGCACGGTGCCCATGGCCAGGAGGGTGCTGGGGTCTGGTTGCCTCCTCCTTGCCTGCAGCGGGCTCAGCCATCCTCCTGTCCCTGCTGCTGAAGCTGCCCCTCCCTGCTGCCCGCCCCTCCCTGCCTGGTCACCTGGTGCAGTGACCCCCCACACCATGTCGGGGCCCCTCTGCTTTGTGTTTCACACATCCACCACCCCTCACATCCGCAAATCACTCCTGCCCTTCTCACACGCCTCCCCAGGGATGCCGAGATCCTGCGAGCGCCTCTGCACACCCCTCTTATCGCCATTCTTTTTAATTATTGGGCTAATTACTGGAAGCAGCAGCACGGAGGGCCAGAACCGCAGGCTCTGCTGCAAAAAAAGTCATTTCAACTTGCTGGCTCTGCCCGTCTCTGCCGGCTGCTGCCTCCCGCAGCCCCCCCGGCCCCAGCGATCCCCCTGCCCCGGCGCGATGCCATCTGGAAGCTGTCTGCTCCCGCCAGCAGCCGTCATTACTGAGCGCCTCGCCACCGCCGTCATTAAAGCTCCCCATTTCCTCAGCCCGCTTGCTCTGGGAGCAGGGACACACCTGGGTCACTGGTTTGATCTCTTATGGCAGTCAAGTGGCTTGTGGGGGCTAATGAGGGGCTTGGTGGCAGTGGGATGCATCCTGCCTGTCCCCAGTACCCGTGGGTTGAAGGTGCTGGGGTGGATACAAGCCTGGATGAGATAGAGATTTGTCAGCCAGGGTTAGGGCAGCCCCAAGGGTCTGTAGCTGCCCAGGAACACCCTCAGCACTGCCCCCTTGGCAGTGACACATTGGTGACACCAGTGCTGTCCCCTAAGCCTCCATCAAGGCAGTGAGTATAACAAGAGGAGGGCATGGGGTGCTGGCAGTGTCTATCTGAGCCCATCCCAGCTCCTGGCACACTTCCCTGTGGTGCCAGGCAGCCTTGAGCCGGGACATGGATTCATGTGTGTCCCCACATGTCCCTCCATCACCCTCATGCCACTGCCACAACATGCCAAACACCTCATGGTCCCTTTGCTGGCAGTTCTGCCACAGCAACATAAACCACACTGCTGGTTTGACAGGTCCCAGCTCAGCCCTTTTCCTTGCAGGACCCATCAGTAACACCTCAGCACCTTTGCAGGGTCTACACACACACATGGGGCTTTATTTAGTTCTATTTCCACAAACACCAGCTGCTCAGGCATGCACCAACCACAGTGTCCACAGGCACCACTGGAGCCAGGCTCAGTGCCACCCACACCAGCCCAGCACTCCATCCCTCCCTATTCCCCATCCCTTTTTGGGATGTTTTCCATGTCACTGCCACATATTGCAGTTGCATCTTGCAGGCTCTGTGGGCAACTGGATGCAGCTAAATCCTAAATTCCAGGGAAAAGATGGGTCAAAATAATCTGGAAAGCTGGCACAAAAGCCCCTATCACAGCATGTATCCCGTGCCAGTGCTGCTGGAACAAAGGCAGGAAAATCAAAGCCAGGCTGTGGGGCAGCCCTGGGCTGTGGTGGGAGAATTAATGGGAGCAAAGAGCCCTTCATGCTGTGTGGGAGTGGGTTTGGAAAATGAAATTGGCTTGAGAAGACCCTGGGCTGAAGCTTAAGGGGGAGCTTTTCTCCCCTTTCTTCTTTATTATTAATTATCGTTATTCATTAATTATTATTATTAATTAATTATTGTTAATTTTCCAAACAGCTGGGACAATGTCGGGATGAGCAAAAGCGCATGGTGCGAGGGGAAGGATCAGTCACCAGCACGCAGAGGTGGGGATGCACAGAGGGAACGTGTTCCAGATGAAATCCCACAAGCCCAGAGACACGGTCCCATGTCCCTGTGGGCCACCAGGCTGTCCCTGGGAGGGGACATCACCATCACACTCATCACTCAGCACCAGCAACCGCTGGCAGAGCCAGAGGCCAGCTCTGCTCTGGGATGTGCCACGGCTTGCCGGGGAAGGGCCGTGCCAGATGCTGTGCCTGATGCAGGCTGTTTCCGAGCAAACGCTCTAATGGCATCACATCAAGCTGTCGACAGCAGGGAGGTTACGGCCTTCCCCCGGAGAGGGAGGTGGCTGTGGCTGGCCCCAGGGGCCCTGCCCACTCACTGTCCCTGCCACGTCCCTGCTGGATGCGCTCTCCTGACCCTGAAGAAGTTTCCAGGCACTGCCTCTGAGCTGGGAATCGATACAGGGCTGTCGGTGCGTGGCTGCAGCTGGATACCTGCCCTTGGCAAAGCCGTGCTGTGGCCAGGGCTCATGGCCTGGGTCCTCTCCTGGAAGGGAGAGGGCAGGGACTTGGGGCCACCATGGTGACCAGCACTGGCACGACCCTGTCCCTGGAACACAAGGAGCAGCGCTCACTGCGGGCTACAGCCAGAGCATCCCGTCCCCTTGGTCCCAAGGGAGCACGGACAGCCCAGCACAGCCCGTGTCACTCATGGGGGACACACAAGGACCTGATGCACCTCCCTGATGCGCCAGGGTATGACCCAGGGCCATGATGGTGCACGGGGTCATGCTGCCATGGTGCTGGGGGCTGATGCATGGCATGGGCTGATGCCAGGAGCTGAGCCAGGGCACTGCCAGGCCAGCATATGCAGTGGCAACCCGCCTGCTGCTCGGGAGGATTTGTGCTGTGTGGCTGGATTTAGTGTTATTTTCCTCCCCCCACTTCCTTCCTTCCTTCCTTCCTTCCTTCCTTCCTTCCTTCCTTCCTTCCTTCCTTCCTTCCTTCCTTCCTTCCTTCCTCCCTTCCTCCCTTCCTCCCTTCCTCCCTTCCTCCCTTCCTCCCTTCCTCCCTTCTCCCCTTCCTCCCTTCCTCTCTGCCTTCCCTTCTCCCCTTTCCTCTTGCCTGGCAGGGACATGGCATGGCTGTATCCAGAGCCCTCTGAAGGCAGCCCAGGACTTCCCATGGCAGGGACCCTCGGTAAGCACCCAGGACCCCCAACACCTCAGCCCCAGGGGGCAAAAGGCGTCCCCCGTGTCCCTGCATGCTGGCCTTGCTTCCCAGCTGCTGCTCATCCCGCGGGGGCTGACCCAGCCCTGCTGCTCCTCCGGCTGCTCCCTCGCCTTTGCTGCTGCACCATCAACGAGGACTCAGCGACTAAAAATAGCAGCGCGCTCTCGCAGGGGGATGCTCCGCCATCAGAGCGCTGCTGGCACCGCGGACACCCCGTTCCCACCCCAAAGCCCCGGCACAAACCCCTCCCAGCCCTCGTCCCACACCCAGGGGTGCAGCCCCATAGGGTGAGGTGCTATTCGAGCTGGGAACGAAGCGATTGGACCCCCCTGGATCCCCCGGCAGCTCTCAGGGAGGGGAATAAGCGCCTATCGAGTAGCGTCAGCCCCGGATTTGTTTAATTGTGAGCTGGTGGAGTTTAAAGAAACCCTTTCTGGCTGGCTGCCACACCACAAAGTGCTCCGGAGAATTTGATTATTAAGGGAGGAGAGAAAAGGGGAGGCTGCGGGGGGGGGAGCCGGGGTGTGTGGGACAGACCAGGAAAGGGCATCCTGCCTCAGGAGCTGGAATGAGAGGAGCTGGGGGATGGAATACAGACAGACAGACCCCCCTCAGCAGTGCAGAGGAACCCCTGGGGCTCGGGCAAACCCTCCACGCAGTTGTGGAGCTGCTGCTGCTTGTCCCTGCACCCCACAGACACCCTGCTGCCAGGGCACCCCCCCTTCAATGCCCCCAATGAACCCCTTTAATGCACCCTAATAATGGTCCCCGTCCCCAGTGAACCCCTTTAATGCACCCTCTCCCCAATGCACCCCCTTACTGCACTGTCCCCCAATAAACCCCTTTAATGCACCCCAATAATGGTGCCCCTCGCCTGTGAACCCCTTTAATGCACCCTCTCTCCAGTGCACCCCAATAATGTGCTCTCCCCGCAGCGAACCCCCTTAACACCCCTCCCCAACCCCTCCCATCACCACCAGCATCCCCCACCAGGCCAGTGCTCCGTCCCAGTGCAGCGACTGGGGGGTTACGGTACCCCAGGGCAGCCCGCAGCCCCCCCAGCCCCGCGTCCCGCCCCATTTCGGCGCTCAGCCGACCGGAGCAGCTGTTCCCTGCACACTTCACTTGCCCGCAGATGATGATAAATGGAGCTGGGGCTGCGCCGCCCATTGCGTGGGGGTGGGCGGATGTGGGAAGGAGGAGGAGGAGGAAGGATGGGGTCCCCATCTCCCGCAGCCCCCCCAGATCACGCTGCTCCTCCCATCCAGCTGCTGGGGAATTCCCTGGGCAGGTCCCCCCCCATCCAAACCGCGCTCCCGGGGGTTGGAAGCTGCCCAGGGAATTCCCATTGCAATGGGATGCATCCCCATCCCCAGATCAGTGTCCCGTTTAGGGGCCACAGTCCTTCACTGCTGCCCCCCTCCCAGCTCTGCTCCTCCCCAGTGAGGAATTTTCCTTGGGAAAAAATCCACCGCCTGCGAACCGCACTCATGACTCAACGTTTCTGCTGGCCCCGGTTCCTCTGTCGCTTGCCAGGGGAAGCCCGTGGCCGCCCCAACCTCATCCCCTCACATGGAAATCCGGCTCAGCCGCCAGCTCCAGCCTCTCTCCCCTTGGTTTTTCCTCCTT
>VZRH01000916.1:154465-164865 GCA_013397555.1 Urocynchramus pylzowi
CCCCGCTTAAAAAAAAAAAAAAAAATTAAAATCTCGGCGTTCTGGGGGTTGGTTTTATTTCACAACCATGAGCAGGCCATGCTGTGGGCTATGGGAATTCCTTCCCTGGAGCGCTGGACTCTGCATGAGCTGGGAGATGCTTTGCCACCCCACAGGCTCAGCTCACTCGTGCTCCCCCTCATCCCACAACGAGCCCTGCGTTCGTGTCACGCTCGCCTGTGCTCCTGCTCCCGCCCGCTCTCGCGAACCACTGAGGCTGAAATTTCAATTAAGAAGGAGAAATAATTACCCGCCGCTCCACATTTCCTCTAAAATGGTAGCCAATGCCGGCAAGCCGAGTCACCGCCTCCTGCCACGTCCTGGCGCTCACCGGCGGGCTGGCATTCGGATGACATTTCCAGGATAATGCCGGCCCAGCTGCCGCGCGCTGGTGGCTGCTCCCACAGCCATGCCGGGAGGCCGATGCTGGCGGATGCTTGGAAGAGATGCTCTCTTCCTCAGTGGGAGTGGGGCTGCTGCGAGCCCCTGCCGCCCTGGCTCAGCCTTTGAGCCCTCTGCCCGCTCCCAGCCGTGCCCTGGGCTGGGAGGGTGGTCCCCTGCTCTCCACCTGGCAGAAGGGATCCGTGATAATGACTTGGCTCATCCCCTTCCAAGCCACGCGTCATGGGGAACCACCACGCTGCTGTCCCCAGCAGCCACCCTGCACAGGGGTGGGGCACATGGGGATGTTCCCCTCCCTCCAAGGAAGAGGCTGAAGTGCTGGAGTGTGTCCAGAAAAAGGCAAGGGAGCTTGGGAAGGATCTGGAGCACAAGGAGCAGCTGAGGGAGCTGGGGGGATTCAGCCTGGAGAAAATAAAGGTCAGGGGAAAAGTTCTCTCTCTCCTCAAGTCCCTGACAGAAAGGTGCAGCCAGGTGGGGGTCGGGTTCTGTTCCAGGTAACAAGCAATAGGACAAGGGGAAATGGCTCAAGCTGAGCCAGGGGCAGTTGAAGTTGGATATTAGGAAAAAATGTCTTCACCAAAAGGGTGCTCAGGCATCAGAACAGGCTGCCCATGGTATTGGTGGAGTGTTCATCCATCCTGGAAGTGTTCAAAAATGTCTGGATATGGCATCTGGGGACATGGTTTAGTGGCGGGCTTGGCAGTGAATGGTTGGACTTGATGGTTTTAGAGGGGTTTCCCAACCTTAATGATGCTGTGATTCAATGATTCTATGAAGGAGGGCAGGAACAAGAGGATGGGCAGCACCGGGGCAGGCAGCAGCCTTGGCAGCACCTCTGGCATGTGGAACAGCATTGGGAAAGGGCAGATGGACCCAGTTTCAGGACATGCCCCAGCCTGGGGACACCGGCAGTGTGGCTGTGTCAGCCTCCACCATGGTGCTACTCCAGGCAGATCCTCCAGCCCAGCGCTCACCAGGGCACCTCAGACCTGCCCACAGCTGCAGAAATCACGCTTCTTGCACTGTTTTAATTTAGCACAGCCAGAAATAAGAGGAACAAGCTCCACTGGGGTTGGAAAGGGCACAAACCCCAATCACAGGATGATCTGGCACTTCACAAGTGCTCCTGCAGCTTTCCCTCTTGAGACAGCCTGTCCTGGCTCCAGCTCATGCCCTGTTGGGGTGACACAACCCTGTCACAGTGACACAACCCCACTGCAGATCCCCACAGTCCTGCCCAGAGAGCTGTGAGAGATGCAAACCCTGGGAGAAGGTAGAGATGGGACACCGACCTAGGCCCAAAAGGCTCCTCCATCATGAGGATGGATGAGAATGAGAGAAGAATGAGCAAGGGCTGCAGCAGAACAAACTGGTGTGGAAGATGTACCATGTCCCCAAAACCAGACCCTCTGCCCTCAATGTAGATGGTGTCTTATTTTCCCTGGATTCTTTCCCATTCCTCTTCCCATAATCCAGAGCTGGGGGGCCACTGCAAAGCCTGCAAGTCCCGTGACTCCAGTGGCAGGAGATGGAGGAGCCCTGGGCTGTGATCACAAGAACAGGCAAAGCAGCAACCTCAGGTTGCAGATTAGCTTCATTTTACAGCCAGGGAGGCAGAAACCTCCCGTGGTTCAACATCTTGCTGCAGACCACACAGGGAGCCTGGGGAAAGCCAGGGAGAGGTCGCAGGTCTCTGCGGGGTGAGAGCATCCTCTCTCCAGGGAGGGAGGGAGGGAGCTCAGAGCCAGCGGGACCCCACAGCGGCCCCAGCCCATCGCCACACCCCAAACCTGACCGGGGCCACACGCTGCACCCCTTCCCCCTCCGACCCCAAACGGTGGGGGCTGCAGAAACCAGTTTGGCAAAGAGAGAGAGGCTCTTTACCCAAGTTTAAATGCACTTCCCTTGACTCGGTTCCCAGTTCAGCGTAGAGGAGACCCAGCTTGGCCGGCAGCCATGGCGCTCAGCTCTGCACGTCCCCGCCGAGAGACACATTCCTCAGCACTGCAGCTAAGTGCAGCACAGCCTTTGAGGCCTTCACCCCTCCTTCAATGATAATTTATGCCCTCTGACCCAACTCCCCCTTTTAAATCAGGCTGATCAATAGAGAAATCAGACAATCCTTTTAAGAAACTATCTCATCTGATCCTGCCAGCTAATGATCTCTGCTCTCCTTACAGCTGTTTGCAGATCTGTAGCCTAGGCTGCTAGGGGAAGCATGAGGGAAAAAAGACATTGGGCCAAATTCCTCCTTCCTCAGTCCAAGCAGAAGCAACAACAACGCTGATGATTTGTATGGAAGCAAAACAGGAGATACCAACTCCTGTTTTTTGGAAAACAAGCAGAGCATCATGCTGCAGGGAAGCACTAGCTCCCAAAATTTGCTCCCTCATCCATCTCACCACCAAACATGCTATTCTCCCATCCTGGGAGCCCTGACAAAACATCCTCACTCCTCTTACAGGCTCCAGCTTCCAGGCTTTCCAATGCCTCCCCTCCAAAGAAAACCCAGCAACACAAAGCATCAACCCCCAAACCTGGTTCCTGGCTGAGCCATGGTCACCCCCACCCTGCTCCAAGCACAGCAAGGCTCCAAGCGGATGCTGTGAGCACTGGGATCTCCAATGCTTGGCTGGAAAACCCTCACCCCTCACAGGGATCCTCACTTCACCAGGGCAGCAAAAGCTCAGGGGTGCAGCCACCTCCTGCCCATGGAGGAGCTAAACCAGATCAGTTGAAGAGGGAGCAGTGTCCAGCACAGCACTGGGAGCAGTGTGGCAACGTCCACGGAACAGCCTCCAGAAGGGCTTTATTGATGGCAGCTGCATTTCTATTTAACTGGCAAAGGAACAGGGTTAACCAGTGAAGAGGGAAGCATCAGAGAACCCTTGAAGTCTTCAAAGTAAATCAGCTCCTGGAACAAACACGCTCGGTAGCCAAATGTCCCCTTCTCCTTTGTGTGCGCAGAGATATTGACATTTATTATGATGCCCAAACCACCCAGAGGAAGGATGCTTTCCTTGCATCCAAGGGCCATTTCTCACCCTGGCACACTCATAGGGATTTCTCCCCTGCCAAGGCAGAGCTTGGCCCCCAGAACTCCTTCCTTTAAACCACCCAGGAGGCAGGATGGGACCGTGTCCCGGGGATGCTCAGCCCCTTCCCAGCCCCACCAGGAGCCGGGGACGNCGGGCTTGGCAGTGAATGGTTGGACTTGATGGTTTTAGAGGGGTTTCCCAACCTTAATGATGCTGTGATTCAATGATTCTATGAAGGAGGGCAGGAACAAGAGGATGGGCAGCACCGGGGCAGGCAGCAGCCTTGGCAGCACCTCTGGCATGTGGAACAGCATTGGGAAAGGGCAGATGGACCCAGTTTCAGGACATGCCCCAGCCTGGGGACACCGGCAGTGTGGCTGTGTCAGCCTCCACCATGGTGCTACTCCAGGCAGATCCTCCAGCCCAGCGCTCACCAGGGCACCTCAGACCTGCCCACAGCTGCAGAAATCACGCTTCTTGCACTGTTTTAATTTAGCACAGCCAGAAATAAGAGGAACAAGCTCCACTGGGGTTGGAAAGGGCACAAACCCCAATCACAGGATGATCTGGCACTTCACAAGTGCTCCTGCAGCTTTCCCTCTTGAGACAGCCTGTCCTGGCTCCAGCTCATGCCCTGTTGGGGTGACACAACCCTGTCACAGTGACACAACCCCACTGCAGATCCCCACAGTCCTGCCCAGAGAGCTGTGAGAGATGCAAACCCTGGGAGAAGGTAGAGATGGGACACCGACCTAGGCCCAAAAGGCTCCTCCATCATGAGGATGGATGAGAATGAGAGAAGAATGAGCAAGGGCTGCAGCAGAACAAACTGGTGTGGAAGATGTACCATGTCCCCAAAACCAGACCCTCTGCCCTCAATGTAGATGGTGTCTTATTTTCCCTGGATTCTTTCCCATTCCTCTTCCCATAATCCAGAGCTGGGGGGCCACTGCAAAGCCTGCAAGTCCCGTGACTCCAGTGGCAGGAGATGGAGGAGCCCTGGGCTGTGATCACAAGAACAGGCAAAGCAGCAACCTCAGGTTGCAGATTAGCTTCATTTTACAGCCAGGGAGGCAGAAACCTCCCGTGGTTCAACATCTTGCTGCAGACCACACAGGGAGCCTGGGGAAAGCCAGGGAGAGGTCGCAGGTCTCTGCGGGGTGAGAGCATCCTCTCTCCAGGGAGGGAGGGAGGGAGCTCAGAGCCAGCGGGACCCCACAGCGGCCCCAGCCCATCGCCACACCCCAAACCTGACCGGGGCCACACGCTGCACCCCTTCCCCCTCCGACCCCAAACGGTGGGGGCTGCAGAAACCAGTTTGGCAAAGAGAGAGAGGCTCTTTACCCAAGTTTAAATGCACTTCCCTTGACTCGGTTCCCAGTTCAGCGTAGAGGAGACCCAGCTTGGCCGGCAGCCATGGCGCTCAGCTCTGCACGTCCCCGCCGAGAGACACATTCCTCAGCACTGCAGCTAAGTGCAGCACAGCCTTTGAGGCCTTCACCCCTCCTTCAATGATAATTTATGCCCTCTGACCCAACTCCCCCTTTTAAATCAGGCTGATCAATAGAGAAATCAGACAATCCTTTTAAGAAACTATCTCATCTGATCCTGCCAGCTAATGATCTCTGCTCTCCTTACAGCTGTTTGCAGATCTGTAGCCTAGGCTGCTAGGGGAAGCATGAGGGAAAAAAGACATTGGGCCAAATTCCTCCTTCCTCAGTCCAAGCAGAAGCAACAACAACGCTGATGATTTGTATGGAAGCAAAACAGGAGATACCAACTCCTGTTTTTTGGAAAACAAGCAGAGCATCATGCTGCAGGGAAGCACTAGCTCCCAAAATTTGCTCCCTCATCCATCTCACCACCAAACATGCTATTCTCCCATCCTGGGAGCCCTGACAAAACATCCTCACTCCTCTTACAGGCTCCAGCTTCCAGGCTTTCCAATGCCTCCCCTCCAAAGAAAACCCAGCAACACAAAGCATCAACCCCCAAACCTGGTTCCTGGCTGAGCCATGGTCACCCCCACCCTGCTCCGTGCACAGCAAGGCTCCAAGCGGATGCTGTGAGCACTGGGATCTCCAACGCTTGGCTGGAAAACCCTCACCCCTCACAGGGATCCTCACTTCACCAGGGCAGCAAAAGCTCAGGGGTGCAGCCACCTCCTGCCCATGGAGGAGCTAAACCAGATCAGTTGAAGAGGGAGCAGTGTCCAGCACAGCACTGGGAGCAGTGTGGCAACGTCCACGGAACAGCCTCCAGAAGGGCTTTATTGATGGCAGCTGCATTTCTATTTAACTGGCAAAGGAACAGGGTTAACCAGTGAAGAGGGAAGCATCAGAGAACCCTTGAAGTCTTCAAAGTAAATCAGCTCCTGGAACAAACACGCTCGGTAGCCAAATGTCCCCTTCTCCTTTGTGTGCGCAGAGATATTGACATTTATTATGATGCCCAAACCACCCAGAGGAAGGATGCTTTCCTTGCATCCAAGGGCCATTTCTCACCCTGGCACACTCATAGGGATTTCTCCCCTGCCAAGGCAGAGCTTGGCCCCCAGAACTCCTTCCTTTAAACCACCCAGGAGGCAGGATGGGACCGTGTCCCGGGGATGCTCAGCCCCTTCCCAGCCCCACCAGGAGCCGGGGACCAGGCTGCAAGCCCAGACACCTCCGAGGTCCCCCCACAGTCTGTCCCCTCCCACCCAGCCCTTGCTCTGAAGCCCAAGAGCAGATGCAAAAGCCAAGGGGTCTGAAGGGCTGTGGCAGCACAGCACGGTGCAGGTCCTGCCACAGCAGTCACAGTGAATTACAAGGTATTAGAGCCCCGTGCTGCCGTGTCTCTGTGCAGCAGCAGTCACGGTGAAGGACATGCTATGATAGGACTAGAGTCTCCTCTGGAGAATCCAGTCACCGGCCTGGAGGAAGGCAGTGGTATGAGAGGCCAGCCCTGTTCTATAGATCATGGAGCGACAGGCATGTGAAGGACATGCTATTACAGGACGAGGAGGGCTGAGAGCCGTGGGCTTTGGGGAGGGGGGACGGCTGTGCCTCGCTGGATCACTGAGTGCCCACGCTTTGCGAGCCAGCAGCCGTGAACGTTTTTAATTATGCTTTCCTACTTTATCGAGCATCTCATTTTCATTTACACGCCAGCCATCTCCACCTGAGAACGTGGCCACTGCTGCTCCTTTCCAGCACTGCTCCCATATTCCCTCACGCATCAGCTGGAGGGGCCTGGAGGAGCTGGAGGTCCATCCTCAGCACGGGGGACCCACTGATGACAGACCTGCCCTGCAGCTCCCCTACACTCCCCACACGATGCCAAGGACCATAAGGGAGCTGGGCAGAGCCTCCCTGATGCTCGGTGTCCCTCCCTGTCGGAGCAGCCAATTTTAGTGGCTGCCATAAATGCAGCAGGAGCAGTGTCCTCTGGTGAGGCATCGAGCGGTGACTAAGAGCGGAGATGACAATAAAGCAGAGGAAGCAAGGTCTGACTGCAAAGCAGCAAACCAACCCCCCCGAATCCTGCTCGGAGGCACTGACTGATGATGCCCCCCCAAACCAGAGCCTGAGCCCAGTGAAGGGGGGCTGGGCTCTCTGGGGCTCAGGCTGAGCCCCGGCGCAGGCTCGGTTTGGGTGGAAATCCCATAAACAGGAGGGGAGAAAGGCTTCCCCCATCAGGACACCGGGATGGAGTTCAAGCCTCTTAGCAAAGCACACAGGGAGACTTCTGTACAGCCCCTACAGATAAATCTACCCCCTGAAAGCGTTCTCAGGGGTAAATGCGGTAGAGACTGTGCAGGACTTGACAGCTCGAGGTGTATTTATGGTGCTTTGGCACCAGGGATACAACCAGTTGGGATTTTTGCTCGGCTCTACCACTTGGGCATAGCACAGCCACAACAAACCCATTTGAATACCTCTTGTTTCAACCAAGGCAGAGATCCAGCCTATTCCCTGCGGAGCAAGCGCCAGACCTGGGGCCAAATTAATCTCCGATGGATCTCCATCAACTTCACGGAGTTACAACTACAATTTGGCCCATGCCTGACACGTAAATCTGCTCATTTTTCTTCCAAATCGTCCAAATACCGCAGCATTTGTTAGCGCAGGAGAGGGGACGCATCCTCCGGGAGAGATCTCTTTGGATACCGCGCCAGCCCTTTCTTTTTTTTTTTATTTCCTTTGCTGCCTGGGATAAAAGGCAAGCGAGACAGACTGTGGTACGTGTCTGAGCTGTTTGGGAAAGAAATAGGAATTTCCTCCTGCCATTCCCAGTCTTTTGATAGGCAGGTGGGATGCGAGCAGGAATAACTCAATCAAGACAGAGCAATTTTTAATTAATTTGTGGATCCCTTCACCGGCTGATTGCCTTGGAGACAAAAGGGAAGCCTCTCCTTTAACACTTGTGTGTGCCTGGTACTCTGAGCCTCCCCTTTTCACCGGCACATCTTTGGTCTTGAAAGCTGCACAAAAGGAAGAATTCCTTGATCTTTTGCCTCGGCTTTTGCTAAGATGGAGACACACATGAGGGCGAGCTGGGTTGGGGGTTTTTTTTGGGTTTCTTTTATATTTTGGGGGGATTATTAAAGCCCAAAATTCACATAGAGAGAGATGGGGAAGAAAAAAAAAAAAAAAAACAAGGAGAGGGGAATAAAAACCCCCAAAGCTAAGAAAGGAGAGCGTTTTCCGTCAACACCTTCTGCCCAGCCCGCTCCATCCCCAAGGGGAGGGAGTTGAAAGGTTCAAGCTACATCAAGTGGTGAGTAATGCAGCGGGAGGCTCCTGCTCAGGGCTGGGCTCTCGCCCTCCGCCACCCTCCCTGCCCTGTGCCCAGTGCTGGCGGGGCAGAGCCCAGCTCTCAGCCTCCCCTTCGCCCCCCACCAGCGACCGTGGGGATGCGGGAACTTCCAAGGCAGTGAGTGACACCACAATTATCGATTGCCGGCTGCAAAGGCTTGCTCTCGCCGCCCCCCCTCTTCTCACTTGTTTTCTTCTGTGCAGCAGTGCCAGCCTTCAGAGACTGCTGCTGTAAAAGGCTCGGATTGACGGGGTGTCAAGATATCCGCTGCCCCTGGCTTTTAACGTTCCCTTGCAGGGGGGAGTGGGAAGAGCCCCTGCACCGCTGAGGGGAGCTTGGATAGCTCCAAAAGAAAGGGAGGAATGAAAAGCCTCCCTCTCTCCTCCGTCGAGGAGATGCTCTTGAACCACAAGCAGCTTTTTCAGCCTCAGCTTGGCTGCGTGCGTCTCGGAAATCTCAAGATGCTGGGAAGGAGGAGAGGCGATGTGCCAGCCAGCCCCTGCCAGTGCCGGCCTCCTGCCCGAAATCAAGGCACCTGAGAAACCCACCACGCTCCCCAGCAGGTCTCTGCGGGGTGACACACACACCTGACCACCCAGCAGGTTTGGCAGTAGCCATTTTAAAGGTGGGGAAGACAAGACACATCCAGGCCAGATGAGGTCACCCAGAAGAGGCTGCAAAAGGACTGGGACACCCCAGCTTGGGCAAATCCTCTGCTGTTCAACACTGATGGCACAAGGAGCGTCAGATCAGATGGTTTTCCTAGCAAAGACTGGCAAAGCAGGAACTCCAGGTGATCCCCGGATCCCCCACCAAGGGCTGCCATGTCACCCTGCCCAATGGCCCTGGGATGGTCCCTTGCCAGCCCTGCCCCCAGCTCAGCTGGCCACCCACAGCAAGTGCCATCCCTGCCACAAAATGGGGACGGTCACCTGCCTGTGGAGGTGTTTGTTTGCGAAGCCTGGTGGCACCTTGGGACCACGGCTAAGTGTTACGTGCTGGAGCCAGAGGCCTGAAATTAAAGCCGGCTCCGCGGCTCCGCGGCTGTCGGTGTCGACACCTGGTGATGGGAGGAGAGGGATCGATGATGGAGAGTCTGTCGCTCCTGATGCATCGCTGTCAGGGTCAATACACAATTCCCGGGGAGATCAGATGTCCAGGTTAACTGCTTTGCCTCCGTGCTAAGCCGATGGGCTGGCAGAGCCCCATCCTGCTCACACTTCCTCCTCCCCAGCCACGCTCACCCCACAGCCACCAAATGCCACTGACAGCAGCCCTGGGGCTTGTGGCTCCTGTTCTCACCCATGCAGAGCTCAAGTGTACTTCAAATGGGTGCCCAAGGCTGGGAAAGGGACACAGGGACAGCAAGGACCTGCCCCCAAGGAGCTTTTGGCTGCACCAAACCAGCCCACTGCCAGGGGCAGCATCACCATGGGACCTCGTGGGGACACAGGGCTTGGGGGCACAGACCAGCAACTCCTCTGGCCACCCAAGGGGGCTGGGAGGGGAAGTGGGGGTGATGAGACCTCTGAAGGGGGGAGCTCCATCTGCCAGTCTCCCTGCACAGCCCTGAATTCCTGAGCAACAGAAAAGGCAGGAGAAAAGGGAAACTTGCCCAGCACAGGTCCTGCAGGCTCACTGGCTGTGTCCTGCTCCTCACCCTGGCTGGGCAGAGCATCCACGTGGCTTTGGCACAACACCTGTCCCCTCCAGGTGACACCGCAGACCCCCGTGGGACAGAAGAGCTGTGGCAGCAGGGCTGCACTGTGCCCTCTGCACCGAGCAGGCTTGTGGCACTCCATGGCACCCCGAAATCATTGCAGTGAGCACAGGCAGGAGGCAGCAGCCCTGCTGTGCTCCCATCCCCTGTGCCACGCCGGGCAGGATCCGTCCCAGGGGGTCCTGTGAGGACGAGAGCCACCCGCAGCCACGCTGCAGCATCTCACCCCGACAGCTCCCGGGGGCTTTCCGCTGCTCATCTCCTCCTCCAGCACAGCACAACCCACCCGGGGGAGCCCGGTGTGACCCCCTGAGGAGGGCACCAGGGGGTCCTACCTGCTGTCAGCCCACGGAGCCAGCCTGGGGGGGACACAGCATCACACCCGGCGCAGCCAGACTTGC
>VZRH01000916.1:169952-188448 GCA_013397555.1 Urocynchramus pylzowi
TCCCTTCTCAGCAGCCCTTCTGAGCTCCTTCACTAACCATTATTCATAGACCACTAGGGGATATAAGGTAATTAGAAACGGCCCTATAGCATCCAGCCTGAAAATGTAATGCCAGCGGTAGGAGTGGTGGAGGGCTCTGGCTGCGGGCGGCTCCGGCAGAAAGTGCTCGCTGGAGCTGGGGACCGAGGTGAGAAGTGGGGTGGAGGAGAGGGCGAGCGGCAGCGGGTGCTGGCAGCTCTCCCGACAGAGACCAGGGTGGCCAGGGACACCGAGCGGCACCGGTTTGGGCTGGGTTTGGGGTTTGCGNCCTCTCCCCTCCGCGCACACACACACTCTCTCCACCCCAGCCATCCCAACCCTCCGCCAGCACTGCACCGGGGAGATGCCGGAGTCGGCGCAGGGTGGGATGCGGGTCTGGCCGCCGCGATGAGCTGGGTGGGATGAACTAGGTGGGCTCGGCAGGGAAGCAGAGCAGGAGGGAGGCAGCGCGGGGGGGAAAGGGGGGAGGTGGAGGCAAATGAACAAATCACACCTGCAGCTTTCTGCGTGCCGGAGCCAGCTGCAGCCCAGGCAGCGACCGGCAGGAAAAATCCAGGCGCGCGGGCTGCCAGCACCATCATCTGCGGGGATTTAGGTGCACGGTGAGCTGGTGGCAACTCATCGCTGAGAGCGATTGATTTTGGGGAGGTTTATTATTAGCAGGAGGGGGAAAGGGAGGTGCTAACAAAGAGCAGCCCTTCCACACACACCGATTTTTTTTTTTCCAAGGGGTAAATAAAACCCGTCGCAGAGGCGAGGAGGGGGAGCTGGTCCCCTCGCCAAGGGACGCAGAGCTGTGGTGGCCCTGGCACACCGGGCCACCCGTGCCGTGCCGTGCCGAGCCGTGCCGTGCCGCCGGCGGGGCCGGGATCGCTGCCGTGCAGCTCCGAGCCCCGGCTGCTGCCCGAAGGGAGCAAACGCCCAGCCCTGCCTCCTCCCACGACTCCGCTCCGAGCCTCTCGTTAATTGAACTAAAGCTGTTCACCTTGATAACGCAGCACGGCAGCAAGTTTCCGAGCCGTACGCGGGGGGCTGGAGAGCTATTTGATCCACTTCCAAGGCGCTGCCTTTCAATTCAACCCCTTGCTCTTGAAGGATGGATAACCAGGCCCTCTCTTTTCCCTGTTAATTACTCGAGATAGGAGCCATCAAGCTGCAAACCAGACCAAACCTCACAAGGGGACACAGCACCTGCAAAAGCAGACTGCTTGTTATCATCTCCCCTGTTTTTTTCCTCCCCACCCCCATGCTCATCCTCATCCCCATGGCAGACCCAGTCTGGCTGTTTGTAGGTAATACACCACAATATGCTCCCAGCCACCTCCAGCTTCACACATGCCTCTCTGCAGGATGGTAAATCAAGCTGGGACCTCATGGCTCTCCAGGGACTCGGTGTTATTCCCTGTAATCACCAATCTGCCCTGCCCTTCACACACAAGAGCCTGGCACTGTTTGGCATCACAAGCCGTGACTGCCACCCTAGTAAAGCCAAGGTGGGATGGACCCAAAGGATGTCACCCCCAGCTTTTCCTCTGGGATTGACAGAAGACTAAAGGATTTGTTATTTTTGCACCACAATCCAATGAATTCGACAATCTGGTCTGTCCGTGTTATTTCCCAGCTCTGGTATGTTTGAAATCCCCACCTCCAGGAGTCCTGTGATTTCAGGAAGACCTCAGCCCTGCTCTCCTCCAACCCTGACCTCACCCTGGTGGGGAGAAAGGTTGAAACCACAAGCCCCAGAGAGCCCCATATGCAAATTAAATCACCACCAAACACTTTGGTTATTAAACACTGTTATTTCTCTGGAACCTTTAAAGTTCTGCACCTACGATTTACGGGTTCAAAAAGGCTGATTTCATGACTTCTCAGCATTTCTGAGGTGTCAACACCCACATCACCTCTGTTTGCATGACACGGTCATGTCTGTCTAAGCCCAACCACTCCCTGGGTGGGAGACCACCACCTATAACACCAATTAACTTCACTCATTAAAACCTCCAAGCTCATAGAGGATGCTGCTGCTCAGTTGTGCAGATGGAAAACTTTCCATCCCCTTGATAAAATCCAGATCCAGAGCATCCTGGAGCAGATCTCATCCTGAGCTACCACAAAACAGCACGACCAGCATCAAAAAGCCTCTTCCCACCTTCCCTGCCATGACAGCAGGGCTCACCTTGCTGATCAAAGTTGGAGGCTTCCCTGCACGTAACCCCACACCTCCTGCCCTGGTGAGGCTAAAAAATAATGACTCATAGCAATGTTATTTCTGGAGCTGCTAAAACAAAGGCACTCTGGCTCCCTTGGTGTCTCACTGCTTCGACCTAAATGATAAGGCATCCTGAGAAAACTGAGCTTTTCCCCAGCTCATCCAGCCCTGTCATGAGTGGCCAGCCCGGGGTCCAAGGACCTCCCCAGTACCTACACAGGATGCTCTAAGCTGGCTCTTTTTCATTCATCTTTCTTTCATCCCTCTTCCTGGCAGATTTTGCCTCAGCCCCACTCCCAGCCATCCCAGTGGATGGTTTTTGTCCCCTGGCCCGGGTGCCACACACCCCACACGTGTGGTGGCTCCTTGCAGGCAGGAGCAGCAGCCCTGCCCAGCTCTCATCAAGCTCTGTGCACCGGCTCCGAGCGGATCCGATGGATTTTCATTTCCTAACTTTGCCCTTCGGGCTATTTCTAACGAGCTTCCTCACGCTTAAAAAAAAAAAAAATAAAATCCTTCATCTTGCAGCACGGTGTCAGAACAGCAACACTGGGGATGACTGTGCCTGCGAGGAGGCTGGAAATTAATTATATCACAGTGGCTTTAGGTAGGGATCCATCCACTGACCTCCTTGTCCAGCTCCCGTCTGGGACCCGGGGAACAGCCAGAAATCCCCTCCCAGAGCAAACAGGCTTTTTTTGGCCTTGAAAGACGTATTTTTGTGGTGTGATGTTTGGTCTGTGCAGCACAGCCTTGGGCGTGGAGCCACCACTGTCCTCCCGTGACCCCGTGCCCTCCCCGTACCCCACATCCCCAGCCTTGAGCCCCCTTGTGTAGCCTCTTCCTGCAGCACGGTCCATCCTCCCTCCTGGGCTCATCCCTCCCACTGAGAGGGAGGAATCAGTCCTGGGCGCCTTAATTTCCACTAATCAGATGTTTTAATGAGTTTCCCAGCGCCCAGCAGCTCCCACTTCCCACCACCACCCCCTCCGAGGCCGGCCCCTCTCCCGCGCCGTGCCGAGGCCCCTGACATCTCGAAGGCTTTCCTTGGTGGGAGAGCAGCGATTATTTCTCTCAAAAGGTCTCTTATAATGGAAACCATCTCTGCATCCCTCCTTGGTCTCCTCCTGCCGTGACCCAGGCTCCATCGAGAGGAGCTCTGCTCCAAGGCAGCGCCGTGTTTCCATGGAAAGAGTGAATAGCAGAGTCTTCCCAGTGGTTTATTAGAATTCCTTTTACTTCGATGGAGAGTTTTAGAGCAAAGTAGAAAGGCTTTAATGTGGGGCTAATGGAGCCCCTGGGAAGTCCAGGAAGGAAATCTCCCCTGGAGGAGGCGTGAGGAGAGGGAGGGCAACTTTCAAGACGAATTCCTGGACAGGTTGAAATTTTTTTGCAGGAGCCATCTCAGGCAGCGAGAAATGGAAATGAATGTTTGTTTTATTTTTAACAGATGTTACAAAAGACCTGCCAGTAATTCAGCGAACGATGCAAAACCTAGATCCCACTCACTTTTCCCGGCATGTCTTCCATCCCCTCCCTCTCCTGCTTGGTACAAATGCTTATTTGCATTTAGCATATCATATTAAAAAAAAAAAAATATTAAGCAATAAAATAACAATCGTACGCCACTTCATTTCCTCCCTCCCTAAGGCTTTGGTTTCAGGTTAAATCCTTGGTTGGAGCAGCTATTAATTGTTTTTAATAAATTTTTCTGTCTCTTTGGGTTTCCTAAACCTGTATTCTACTCATCCATTTTGGGGGGTGCCCTCTTGCCCAGGCCCCCATCCCTCTCTCTCCCTGCTGTTCCCTCATGGAACAGCTCTTGACTCTGCAAAGTGTTTGGAGCCCCAGTGTGAAACACAGACTGCAGCCTCTTCTTTGGGAAGAAATACAGGGATATGCAGTTAAGAAATGGGGAGATGGAAAGGGGAGGAGGTACAATGAGGGGGTCCTAAAACCAGGGGCTGGAAAAGCAGTAAGAGTATGGCTCTCCAAAAAACAAGGTGCAGAAAGTGATCCATGAAGACACACGGGGAATTCCAAAGCTGATCTGAAAGCCACCATGGTGCCAGAGGGGTATTTGGGATGAGATACAGCATTTAGGAGTGACACACATGAAACCCAAACCTGGGAGGCCAGCGACAGTCATGGAATCCCAGAACGGTTTGGGTTGGAAGGGACCTTAAAGCCCATCTCGTTCCAACCCCCTGCCATGGGCAGGGACACCTTCCACTATCCCAGGTGGCTCCAAGCCCCTTCTAACCTGGCCTTGGACACTTCAAGGGGTGGGGCATTCACAGCTTCTCTGTGCCAGGGCCTTACCTTCCCCTCACAGGGAAGAATTTCTTCCTAATATCCAATCTATCCCTGCCCACTGTCAATGTGAAGCCATTCCCCCTTGTCCTGTCACTCCATGCCCTTGGAAAGAGTCCCTCTCCAGCTTTTGTAGTCCTGGCCAGAGGAGCCCTGAATCCCACGGATACCAGATTTCCTGAAAATGAGCAACTTTGGCAGCTCCTGGTTTAACTCTTGCCTGCAAAACACAAGCTACAATGGTTCCCCTTTTCATGCCTAACTGTGAAATACCACTTCTCCTCTGGATACCCAGCTTTCCAAAGGGCAAGATAGCAGGAAAACCTGGAGTGGGTAAATGCAGGGTGATTTTCTGCCCCCTTTCCCGTTAGCAACCCTGCATGCATAGCCCCAAGGGGCCCATGATCCCGCACACCAGCATGCCCTGTGCTGGATTCACACCCCATCAATGGCTCGTTTGTGGGATCCCAAGCAGCAAAGGAGGAGACAGGCTCTGGGGAGCAGCTACAGGTCAGTACTGACACAAACAGGGTGTCCCTGCACCCATTATAAATCCCCAAATCTGCCTGATTTCCAGGAAGAAAATGGCATCCGTGTGCATTTCCAGGTGACGGAGGAAAAGTGGCTGTTTTCACTGAGCTTTCTCCTCTTCCCGTTACAATCCTGCACCTGGTTAGCAACTGTCGGAAAGAGGTTAATCACAGTCCTTAAATCAGGAACCTTGTTGTGGTATGCTCGGGATGCACATCTGTGCTCTCCATGCCTCATCCCCGGCGGCATTTGGGAGAAGGCAATGTGCCAAAAAAACCCCACCCCCAAAGAAGCCACCCAACCCCCCCCAAATGAGCGACAAGCATCCCAGGGTGCAGGATCCTGCTGATTCCTTGAGCTGGTTCTGCAGCACACGTGAAAGGCTCATGATTCCCCCGGCCCCACCACGGCCGTGGGTTAAAGGCATCTTGGATAATGTGGTGCTGGCACAGCCATTATGGGGCAGGAAAGGCTTTTGAGGGATTGGGGTTTTGCTCTCTGGCCAACCTTATGATGGAGGGGAGGAGGCATCACCTGGAAATGCCGTGGGAGTAAACCATGGGGACCGGGGGTGGTCTCACATCCCAACCCAGAGCTCAGCCCTTGGCAGAGCAAAGGCTGGAGCTCCAGCAACCGCCAGCTGCCCAGCTCGGCTCCTGATTTCCAGGCATTGCAAAGCCTGGCCTGGCCTTGCTATTTCTAGGCCTGTCCCAGGGGATTACCCTGCTCTCCCTGTTTTGGGAAAAAGAAGCATTCCGGAGCGTCAGAGCCCTGGTGCTCAGCGGGCCCCGGGCTGCCGGTGCGGCAGAGACCGAGGCCGTTCCACACACACACACACGTGCACAGCCCGGAAAATGGAGAGGAATTGATCCCGGAGGCAAATCTCTTTTGTTCTAACCCCGCTGCTGTAACTGGATCTCCCCAGGTTCCCGGCTCAGGAGCTGCGGCGGATCACATCGCTTTCATGCCTTCTCCCAGTGCCAGCTTGTCACATTCCCCCGTCGCCGGCGGCGGGGAGGGGACGGGTGGGAAGGGGAGGCATCGCTCCCAGCGCTTGTTTACCTCACCACCGTGCACACGAGGGCTGTACGGCGGTAATGAGCGAAAACCTGGAGGGAGCAGATTGCAGAGCCGCGGCATGAGACCACCCCCAACTCACAGGCTGCCCCTTTTTAATGAGGTCCCCCCCATCCTCCTCCCCGCCAGGCTCCCAGTGCCCTGACATCCTCCTGCCTTTCCCCGCTGTCTTGTTCCGACTGCAGAAATGCTGATTCACAGAGCCCGGCGCAGGAGGCGTTTGGGAGGCAGAGAGAGCAGCTCAACACCGCCCGCATGCACCCGACCTCCCCGGGCACCTGCACACCGGTGACTGGCGACAGCGGAGTCGCTGCAGATTAATCCGCTCTGCGCTTCTTCCAGCACCTCTTTCCCAGTGACTCCCTCGCCTCTCAGCAAGGTGAACCCATCCCCTCCGCTTCCCGGGAGAGCTCGCATGCGAATTTGCCTCCCCTTTCCGCACAGGGGAAAGCAAGGTGAAAGATTTCACGCTGCGCACGACAGCAGGATGGGGTGGATGGCACTTCCCCAGGGAAGTACTCTGCTTTCCAAGTGGCAGAGCAAGGAGAACAGCACCCTGACCTGCTGCCAGGCAGGTGTCAGACCTCACTCTTGGATGCTTTGATGCATCACTGGCAATCCAGACCCCGTCTCCTCCTTCCAGGGCAGGCAGTGCCCGGCGGTGGGGTCCGCGCCCCGGCTGGCTCCTGGCACCCAGCGCCACGCCAAGGGCGCTGTGCTGTGACAGCAGCCAGCACGAGCCGAGCTGCCTGCCCTGCCTCACCTTCCCTCTCCTCTCCTCTCCCCTCCTGCCAGCACGGTGCAGCTGGTGCAGCAGCAGGGCCAAAATCCGAGACAGCAAAAGGATGGTTTTTTGGAGGAGGCTGTAGGAACGGTGTCCCCAGCAGCCCAGGGCAGGCAAACGGCTGCAAAAGCAGAGGATGGCTGTCCAAGGATTTCGCTTCTCACAAGTCCAGGTCTCATCTCTCTGGGAAAACCACAACACACTGTAGGAGAGCTCAGGTGAACAGATCCATCCTGTTCTACTCCACCTTGCATTCCGTGACCCCATTCACTTCTCCCCCCTGAGGCCACTTCATCCCAAAGTCACCTGTGGTGCCACAACGGATGCAAACACTTGGGGACCCCAGGCATTGAACAGCAGGATGTGACACAGACTTTCCTGTCACCCTCACACTCCTCCCTGTGCCACATCCCTCTGGACCAGCTCAGCATTGCTTGGATCAGGTGGGAGCAGAGCAGGGCATGCAGAAGATAAACCCAGTAAGCCAGGCAGGGAAGCCAAAATTGAACCCAGCTCTGCAAGCCCATGGGCACACTCTGGATGTGTCAGGGGACACCAGGGCACCAGGACACCCCTTGCCACCACCACGCTGCTTCATCTGCAGCCCCGAGGCTCAAAGACCAAATTCATCTTTTCCTTAAATCCTTCCACAGTTTTTTTGCAGGGTGTATCAAAGCTGTGCTGGTCCACTCTGCATGGATGACCACCTGCCCACAGCCAGTGGCCAAGCTGGGCTGCTCATCTGGCTCCCCAAAAAGCCATGGTGCATTTGAATAGATTTCCACCATGCAACTCTAAAGGCCCCAGTGGGTTTGAATAGGAGCCCCTTGAGGTATTATCTCAGCAGTGCCTCGAGGCAACCACCTGAATCCTTCCGTGACTGCTGCACAAACCTGGAATGTTTCCAGCAGCTGGGGATTATGGACAGACCTTGCAGAGGAGCCCCCAGACCACCACAGCAGAGCCAGCACCATCAGCCCTCAGATGCTCCCACGTGCAGCCATTCCTCAAAAAACAAGGCACGGTGATGCTAAGAAGACCAAAGCCCAGATGCCAAGGCAGGAAACCAAGCTGAAGTTTTCACATTAATCATATCGAGCTCTATTCTTTTTCATCTATTTCAAGGCAAGTCAAAAAGAGGTTCACACTCTCCCCTGGCAAACCACAGAGGATGACGTGAGCCTGTCTCTTGCATTGCAAGTAGAGTGTGTCAAGCAATTAGCAAGTCATCAGGAATTCAGATAGGGTGGGCAGGATACTATCCCTCAAAGCTCTGGCAGGAGCATTACCCACCCTGGAGTTTCCCATCAGGCACAGAAGGCAGCAGAGGGAGCAGGGGCTGTTGGTGAGCTCTCAGGAGCAGAGCAGACACCGTGTGCCAGCAGAGCCTGATGCCATAACACACCTCACGTTTAGCCTGTGCTGTAGCTCAAAGGCCCTGGGCATTCAACACAGATCTCTCCTTGCTCATTCCCAACCTCAGCAAGGTGGCCAGGACAATTCCAAGAACCCTCAGGCATCCTGCAGGCCTGCTGGGTCAACCTGAGTACCTCACACATGACCCATCCCTAGGTGTTTTGGCACTGCATCAACTCTTGCTGCTCCCACCAGTTTCACTCCCCGCAGCTCTGACCATGCTGGTTTCCACTCAGCATCCTTCCAGCAGCCCAAACCCTGCTCTCCTGGAAGTTAGTGGCAAAACCCATGCAAGAGCAGGAGCAAGCCTTCTGTGCTCACGCTGGGATGAGATCTTGGTGCCCCAGAGCTGCTAAACCCACACCACACCAAGGCCTGGCACAGCACACAAGTGGAGCGGGACCATCTCACCAAGAGCACCTTGGAGGGGAACTCGGTGCCTTGCAGCCTCCCCAGACACCTGGCTGGTCCCCATGAGCACCCAACCAGGCCTGAAAGAAAAGAGGGAGGATTATCCTGAGGTGTGAGCAGCCAACCTGGGCACACACCTCCCTGTGCAGAGGGATGCAGCGTGCTGGGCAGGTGGCACAGGGGACGCCTGATCTGCCACCCGCCCTTTCTCCTCTCCATTGCCAAGGTAGCAGCAGACAATGCTATCTGCTGGGTTGTCAGCCAGCCCTCCTCCCGCCGTCTCTTTAGCCAGAAAACTCTCCATCTGTCTCCAGATGGGGTGTTTCTACCACTCCAGTCAAACTGATTCAGAGTGGAACAATGATGCTTTGTTAACAAAACAATTTTTGTATGTCAAGCCCTCCTTCTTGCGGGTTTTTCTCCCCCCCCCAGTCCCCAGTGGGTCAGCTTTGTGTGGCGTCCTACATTTTGTTGTTTCTTTCACATTTTAAAGGCTCCGTATTTTAGTACAAAAGGTGCCTGCGGAGCAGCTTTTATCTGCGAGGCAAGACTTGACACATACGCAGATCACAATTGCGACAGGAGGTTCGTGATGTGGTGGTTAAGGGTGGTGTCAGGACCTTCAGAGTGATGAAGCATTATTTCCAGTGATTTTTGCCTCCAGGATAAAAATTACAGCTGGTCCAACACTGCATGTGTAGCTTCTGTGAGCTGGAATCCCCCAAGGGCTCATGGAGGGGGAAGAGAAAGTTTGAGCTTGCTTTGGTACAGAGATGGCATCACCTGTGTCCATCCCTCCTTCTCGTGTCCTCCTGTGCAGGACAAGCCACCTCTGTCACTTGTGAGCGGAAAGGATGGGTACATGGAGCAAATCTACGTGCCTGTGAGTGAGCTACAGCCCTCTCCCCAGCACAATCCCAGTGGTGGCCAGGAAGATCAAACCTCAGCCCTCCCGTGGCCAGAGCCTCTGACCGAAGCTCCTGGGGAGTTCCTGACTTCTCCCCAGCTACCCGGGGTGGGATCATCCCCTTTGACCCCTCACCCAGCAGCAGGAAGGAGAGCCCTCTTTCTTCTTCCAAATACATCTCCACCACACAGGCCTCCAAGAAAACCAGCTCTTCCTTTATTTTTCGGGTTTTTTTGCCCTGAAGCAACAAGCACACAAACCACCTTCTGCTCTGCACAAAACCAGCAATTCCCAGCAAACAACCAAGCTGCTGGCTCCAGAGCAAACAGCTCCGTGTTCCTAAGCAGGCTGGAAATTTCTACACAAGGGGGACTTTTTCTTCCAGCTCCCTCCACATTTGCAGGGAAGGTCCCTCCTCCTTCCTGTCCTCAGGTAACAGCATCTTCATGGAAACACCAATATTTTTATGAGTCATCCCCCTTTTTCCCCTCTCCTGCTCTGTGGCCAACACCCCTCTGCTTTCAAGATCAAAGCCGAAGGGGACCAGCTGTGTTGAGTCCTTTCCTTTCCAGCCCTTTCCATCTCCATTTGCAGCAGAGTCCCTGCTGTTCTGACAGCGCTTTGTGCCGCCCCTCCAGCACCGCAGCTCCGTGCCCGCCGCCTGCTCCCCCTCCATCCCTCTCCTGCCCTCCCAGCTCCTGCTCCAGCCACACTGGGAACACAGGGAACCCTCCCTGACCCAGGCTCAGTCCCCTCTGGCGTGCATGGGAGCTGCCCTGCTGGTTGCCCTGCCTGTCATGTGCTGATTCAGAGGCAGAAATGTGCTCAGAGAGAAACGGGATAATCTGCTTCCACTGAAATCCCATCCTAATTCCCTGTGTTTGGTAACTCCTCCGCAGACCAGAGCATGAGGCTGCATCTCCCTTCCAAACAAGCAACTCCACGGGGACCTTCGCTCCAGGCTCCTTCCAGCAGGGGTACAACCTTGGCTGGGAAAGTCCAGCTCCTGCTGCAAAACAGGCTGAGGGAACAGGAATCTCCCTCCCCACCCAAAAGGCTGAACATCTCACACAGCCCCCGGTGCTGCAGCAGGGATTTGCAATGTGATGGGATAATTAGAGTCAGGGATGTGCTTCTCGTGCTTCTTAACTGCCAGAGGGCAGGGTTAGATTAGATATTAGGAAAAAATTCTTCCCTGTGAGGGTGGTGAGGCCTTGGCACAGGTTGCCCAGAGCAGCTGTAGCTGCCACATCCCTGGAACTATCCAAGGCCAGACTGGATGGGGCTTGGAGCCACCTGGGATAGTGGAAGGTGTCCTTCCCCATGGCAGGGGGGTTGAATGAGATGATCTTTAAAGTCCCTTCCAACCCAAACCGTTCTGTGATTCCAGGATTCTTGATATATCCAGGAAAATCCGTCCATTTCTGGTGTCCCAGTGAGTGTCACTTGCGCACGTTTGATGGAAGCTGCTTCCATGTGCAGCAACTCACAGGTCTGACAGGTCCCTGTCAGGGTCATACACCCCATCCTTCATGACATCTCATCTTGCACCACGTGCACCTCCTGGGTGCTGCCATCACACGTCCTGCACCGATACAATCCCTGCTTCCCAACACCTCGCTGTAACTCAGCCCAAATCCAGCTTGGAGCTGTCTCTCTGACAAAGACTTTGAAGAAAGCATTGCACAGAATTAAGTCTTGGTGCTTTTTATATGTAAAACACTGAATTTAGCTGCTAATGGCAATTCCCAGTAGAAAAGGATGGTTAGTAGTGGTGGGTATATTTATGAATTCTTTCTAAGCAAATGCCGTGAGGCGGGAAATGTATCGGTCCTCGTGGAAAGCTTCCCAGGTTGCTGCTGCAGGCATCTAAATGCAAAGTTTCACCATGACTTTTTGAGTTCTGTGCTCTGCTAGACATATCCCTTTCAAATCTCTTCTCTCAGGAATGCTTTCCCAGCCTCTCTCCTGTGGTCACGCATGTGTCACCGTGACCTGCCCTGCTGCCGTGAGGGCGGCAGCATCTCCGTCCTTCTCCAGACACTCCACTGACTTGCCAGTAAATAAAAGTCAGGGGATCTACTTGACTGGTCTCCTTAGCTGCTCTCTCCAAAGGGCTGACTTCTAAAATACCCACGTCCTGGATTTCTGGGAGGTTTTCACTGAGAGCACATTGTTTTTCCCCAGCAAAGCCAGAAAAGAATTTACAGTCGGTCCACACAGCGAGACTGCTCTGCTTTCTCTTTCCTGGGACAGGAACTCAGTTTGAAACAGATTGCTAGCAGCTAAATGCAAGTTCCTTAGCAGCTTCCAGAGTGAAAATATTCCCTCTCCAGATCTCCTTTTATGTCCACAACACATTATTCCGGTGGAGGGCTCTCTTGCTAAGAAAAGCTCTGGTAACTCCCAGCCTTGTCTCCAAAGTGGTTCAGGTGTGGGAGCCAGCTCCCCTGCAAGCATCCCTTGGTCCTGCTGCCCAGCTGAGATGTCCTTAATTCCTCCATCTGTCCCCTCCAGGCTCTGGCTGGCTCGGCTCTCAGACAGTGAATACATACAGCAGAATGCAAGGCTGCTTGTCCTAAATATACACTTTTCCCACAGCTTCAGGAGAAACGTCTTCTAAGTCCCCCAGCCCACTCCTTGGGGTGCTTCTGGGGCTTTCCGTGCTAAGCTGCCTTTGTCCCACACACTGCATGCAGACAGACGAGAGGTTCACACCAAAACCCACCTCTCCTCTCTGCCTTTAACTAAACCAAAACAAAAAACAGATGGAAAATCAAATGCTGGCAGTGTGAAGCATGTGGGCTGCACTCGCATCAGCCCTCCTGGAGCTGCACAGTGTATTCCTTCCTGCTCCGGGGTCCCAGGGCAAAGCCAGACCTCCCCAAAAGGGTTATTGGTGGGGGAGATCCTGCTATTCCCCCTTGCCAGCCACCAAGCAGCATGGAGGTGGGACAGAGGGAAGGAAGGGAAAGACAGAGGGAAGAGCAGGCTTAGTATTTTAGGAAGTCCTGGAGGAAGAATTTCAACCCCCAAGCAGGATTTGCACAATGCACAGGGAACAAGACACCAGGGCTGCAGACAGAACACTGGGGGGACAGTCACAAACTGGACACAGAGCTGCTTTCAACCAGGCTCCATCCATCCCACACACTCCCTGAGGCAGACACACTGCAGAGGAAACACCTTGAGACCAGAGTTAAGGCTGTCCCCTAATGAACGCACGGCATTCCACGGCCATAAGCTGCTCAGATGTCCTTAATTCCAGGATTTCTTACACGCTCCGTGCCTGACTTTGTAACCTTAATCATGTATTTTTTAGTGTTGCTCTTGTGCGCACGTGAGCTTATCTCCTTTCACTGTGGGATCTTCTTTTCCCTCTCTTGTTAGGATAAACAGTACCCATAACTCTTCCACGTGCCTCCCTGGGAGTGCATCAGTGTCCCTAACTCCCCTGAACACTCCCCAGTTTTGCAGAACGAGTGGTGGGACTGTTCAGGCTCAACTCTGGTTCCTGCTGGAGCCTTGGCCACCCTGGGATGCTCGGAGGTCGCTCCCACATGTGGATGAGCATCTGGATAACCCCAGTGCCCCACCAAGGCTCCCTGCACGGCGCAGGAGGTCGCTCCCACATGTGGATGAGCATCTGGATAACCCCAGTGCCCCACCAAGGCTCCCTGCACGGCGCAGGAGGAGCAGGAGCAGAGGGAGCCCGCGGTGGGGGCAGGGACCAGCAGCGTGTCTGTAGAGGAACGCTCAAACTGCCATAACGGATTGCCTTGTTTACACTGGGCCCAGGGAAAATCACTCCAGGGATGGAGACACAGAAGCGTCCAGAAGCCTCTGAGAGCAGGAGAAGCTCTTCAGCCTCTTGCCTCTTGCTTTTGCTTACAAAATCATCCCCCCCGCCTCGCCTCCCGCATCACTGTCAAGGGGCGGAAGCTTTAAAATCACTGTAGTAAGCAGGGGAGGGATGAGGAAAGGAAAGGAAAGGAAAGGAAAGGAAAAGTATTATCGGATGGGAATGTGGCTTTTCCACTCCCCCTTGCCAAGAGGAGCCCTCAGTACCCGAGGACGCACCAAAAAGGGTCGCTGGGCCACAGGGTGCAGCGAGAATTGCGACGAATTGCTGGGAGAGGGAAAAGAATAAATAGGAACCACCTTAAGGGAGGGGAGCCACCAGCAGAACAGTTAAAATGACTAAATACTTTCCCAATATCACTCCTCCACGTAAGCATTGCTGTAATTGCCCTTGGGATGTTGCACAACGGCGAAAGGGAGGGGCAGGTGCTGGCAGGGAGGGAGAGAAGGCGTGCAAACCTCCAAATCTCCATCCCAGGCACTGCTGTCATTGAGGAGAGACGCTCACGGACACCTCGGGCCCCGGTGGATTTATCCCCTGAGGGGCCATTCCTCACACGAACTGGAGGACTCCCAGGAGGACTCACTCCTCATGCCTCTGAGACACAGCGGGCTGCCCCAGGGAGCAAGAGCAAAAGGAGAGGAGGAACAGAGCCCACGCTGCACTGTGTGGCAAAAAAAAAAAAAGAAAAAAAAAAAAAAAAGCAAAGAAAGAAAAAGAGAGAGAGATATAAGGGCTTCATTCAAGCGCTCTCGCTCTCTGGAAGTCTCACGCAGAGCAGCTGGTCTTTAAGACTGTTGCAAGCACGCCATGCAAGCACAGAGCCCTTCCATTCCTGGGTGCTTTCATTAGTGACACTCAGACAGGGACAGCCACTCGACCCCCATGAGAAGGAAAACGGCTGACTCATTCTTCCAGCAATGCTTGAGAGCAGGACATGGTGCTCATGCTTTGTAGCAGCAGCGTGGCTCCTCTCCTGCTTCCTAAGCCAGATCACTGGGTCTGGGCTCAGATGCCACACACACACACACACACACTGGCTAATCCACAGATGTGCTGGGTCCCTGGATAGAACATCCTCAGCCTTTGCTTCCAAAAGCTGCCCAGTGATGCTCAGTTTGAAAGGGAAACCTCTGAGAGATGCAGTCTCGAGGTTTAAAACATCTGTGGGCCATCAGCCATTAAATGGGATGCTATGCTGGTTTGCTGCTCTCGGGTCTCACGCCAGGTTCATCGCTGTGCCGGCTGGGTACCGTCCAGCAATGCATTAAGTGATGTGACTATTTCTGTTCTCATCACATGTTTGCTCTCATCCTCTCCAGGGTGTGTGCAGGGGGAAAAAAAACACACACATTCATTATGGAGTGTCATATTTTGGTAAGGCTTTTCGTTTCTCTGTGTAACACCGGGCTCTTGGCAGAGGAGAAGGGGGATTTTGTTTTCCTAATATCCATGTACTCAGGTATTTCTGTTAGAGGAGGCAAAGTCAAAGAAATGCTAATCAAATATCCAGGAGTGCACAGTGCTGACATCCGCACCTCGCTACTATATGGCCTTTCATTAGCATTACCTAAATGTACGACCGTACAAAGAGCAGATTTCCTTAGCAACAGGGCTGCCTTCATATTTCCTCCCCACTACCCCCTGCCCTTAGAAGAAAAATGACTTCAGCTCTTTCTCTGAGCCCTGCTCTGCGCTGCAGCAGTGCTCTACGCCACTGCCAGGCTTTGCTATATGCTGCATCTGGGACGCCTGCCTCTCCACGCTGGGATCCACAAGCCATAAAGCAACCTCTTGACTTAGCTCTTCTGCACAGCCACAATAAAACTCCTCTTTTCCTAACGGAGCATATGCAAAACAGCCCTGTAACGGCAGAGGGGGGATCCTCTCCTCCAGATGACTTACAGCTCCCATCGCTGAGGGAGGATGTCCAGCATGCTCAGCAGAGCTGGCAGTGCTGGCTGGCGACTCCTTTGCTCCCTGCCACCTGGTTGAAGGGTGACAACTGCCCTCGTCCCCAAATGGCACTGTAAACCACCTTTGCCTTGGGCAGGGAGCTGCCAACCCCTCCTCTCCCCGGATCTGGGCCAGGAAGACGGAACACTTCATCCTCCGCGCTCTCCCCCGGTGCCACAGCCTGGTGCGCTGGGCTATTTTAAGAGCTCGTCTGGGAGACTTGCACACGCACCGCGCTGCCGGGAACTCCCTGCTTCTGTTTCAAAAAAGCTGGAGGCTGGGAGCCTGCTGGGACTCACCCCTGTGATTCCCAAGGTCTGACCCTCCTCTCGCTGGGACTGGCGCAACGCTGCTGAGTCAAACGGAATTAGTCCCAATTAGCACCGGTGAAACTGGAGGAGAATCGTGCCCTCCCCGGCATTTCAACCCCCCCAGCCGGAGGCTGAGACCACTGAGCCTCCCCCTGCAGCCATGCCCCTGCTCTTCATCTCCCTGCTCTCCAACCTGCTCCTTCTGTGTCGCCATTCCCTGCCTTTTTCACACGGATACTCAATCCCCTTTCCCATTATGATAGGGTCTTTGATTGCACGATCGCATAACTATAATGAGACAAATATTTATTTTGCAGATATGGGTTAATCAGACCGAAGGTATAGAAATATTTCATGCGCTAATCAGAGTACCTTCAGCAATCAGTATAGCAAATAACTCAGGTAAATTAACATAGGAGAGTTCCCTTATCAGGTTTTAGTCTAAGATATATGTGCATTAAGGACTAATTTGCTCTCCCCCCTCAGATTTGGGCTGGAGCCCAAGATGAGGTTGAGACCAAGGTTCCCTCCCATCAGCTTTCACGGGAGCTGTGCAGGCTTTGCTCCTGGCAGGATCAGACGCCAGGATGAATATTCACCAGCGTAAACGCCTTTGTTTTCTGTGCTCTGCACCTTTAAATTTCCAAGGGCTCTGCTGTTTTCAGCTCAGACAGCCTTTTTGCATTCAGTTCGCTGCAAGCTGACACAGAAGACACGATGGAGCAGGTTGTGTCTCCTGCTCTGAGCCCTTCACGCCACTCTGGCAGCGTTCAGGGGCCATATTAAGAGCTGCGAGTAATTAGTGAATTCCTCCTGCCCCAGTGCAGCGCAGAGCAGCCGTACCCAGCATCTCCTGGCAGGCTGGCAGTGGCCAGAGGGCACATGTGGTGCCAAGAGCAGAGGTGGCAGTGGGGACAGTGGCCTCCGTGCGGGTCCGAGAACAGGATGAGCCAAGTGAGAGCCCAAGAAGGGCTCCTGGGTTCAACAGGCCTTCCCAGGGCACTCACCCAAGCTCCTGCAAATTAGCAGTCCCAGGAGACACCTTATAGAATCACTAAGGTTGGAAAAGGCCATCAAGAGTTGCCCAGACTCCTCAGGCTCAGTGTCCCTCACTCCAGTGTCCCCAAACCAGGAGCGGCTGCGCTCCTGCCCCAAAGCAGCTCCTACAACTGCATTTTCCCTGCTTTGCTCTGAAAAAACTCCTGCAGAGGAAACACAGAGGATCTGCCCTTGCCTCTGTCATGTTTTGGGATCCCAGAGAACAAAAAGCACCGGAGGAATGGCAGGCATTATAGTAACGATGGTGACAAATTTAATTAGAGCAGGAAGCTCTGGAGTGGATTTCAAATGGCAACACGGCATTTTGTGTGAAAGCATTGCCTCGCTCCCCTCCCCTGCTCCCTCCCCGCCTCCACCACGCTGCTCCATCCAAACCCACCCCACCCTGCGGGATGCATCCCTCTAATTTTCCCACATGTTGTCCCCTTCATCCTTTCCCCCCCAACACTCCTGAACCAACACATTCCCGTGGTCTGGAAAATGCAACCATAGAGCAATTCAATAATACAGCAGCCAGATGTGCAACAGTATATCCAACATGTCATTCAAAGGAGCCCTTCAGTGGAGCCGAGACATGCTATCCCACAATCTTAACTAATACATCCTGAGGCCCTGGAGGAGTTGATGGATGTATACAATTCCCTTTCCTACAGCTGTGGTCCCTTTTAGAGGGGGCATCCAGACTCAACAATAGCCCTGCTGTTGCTTTCAAGACAGAACCTCTTCAGAGAAACCGGGCTTAATCCTGACCCTGGTAACGCCCGCCCGGGCTCTGCCGAGGTCAGTGGGGTTTGGGAGCCAAGGGCTGGGAGCAGGATCCAGCCTCATGGAGACGCTGTCTGCCATTTCACCTTGTGCTACAGGCTCTGAGAAACCTTGGTAACTGGTTGGAATATAACCACCTTGGGGAAAAGGCAAGCGGAGAGGAGCAGGTAATAAGATTTCTAACTGGTGCTGGTAGAAAGAAGGAAGTAATATAACAGTTTAATTAATCTATGCCTATTAGCGTTATTAAAGAAAACAGGGAGCTATTGGAGGTTTACCTCGGAGAATATCATCAAACGGGGACCTTCTGCAGGGAATTTTATGTCTCTGTGCCCAATTTATAACCAGCACGGAGGTGTGGTGTTAGTGACAGCCAGTGCTGAAATGTCACAGTGCTTAGAAGTCATTAGCTGGGGACACAGGGAGAGAGAAAGAGAGGATGGAGGAGGGGACAAGGGAGAAATGGGGAAGGAAGGAAAAGGAATTAATTTAATTAAAAATATCTTTAGAGCCTGTCTCTTGATTTGTGTGGTTTTGGGGCTTGGCAGAGCAGCTGAGAACGGTGTGGAAGGAAAATCAAGGTTGCTGGGGCTTTTTGAAGCTGATAAAAAAAAATAAGCACACTTTTCATGTTCAGGAAGATAAATCCCCATTTTCTCAGTCTCAAGACAATCCAGTTATTTACTGACAGTTTTACTGTGAAATAAAAAGGGCTTTAAGCTTCTTTCTACTTGATGTCTCCATAGCCTGAATATTATTAGATCCCAGCCTGGTGCAGCTGGAGTTTTGGTTAATAAATTTAACGTCATTAGACAGAAAAGCCTTCGACTGAATGTTGCAATTCTTTCCCCCCCCC
>VZRH01000916.1:191830-203047 GCA_013397555.1 Urocynchramus pylzowi
GGAAAAAAAGAGCATGGTGTGCTGCAGGTCTCCAGTGAGAAAGGCTGCAACTCCCCCGAGCACAAAATGGGGCTGCCTCAGGGAGCAAAGTGAAGGTGACATGGAGATTTTGGAGCAGGATGGAAGTGAGGATCCATGGGCAAGCAGGATGCACACTCCAGGAGAGCCAGGATGGATGCTGCCTGTGCCTCACCTGCTTGCCCAACGCTTTGCACAGCAGTGTACCCAGCACTGCCAGACCACAGACTGCAAACAGCTTGTCTAGCTGGGGTTTAATCTCAAGGGAACAACCTGTGTTTGCACAGTCCCTGGCCCCTCTGGGCTCAGAGCCCGTTAGGAGCCTCTAGCCTGGACCAGGCGCGTTATCACACAGAGCCTCAGCAGCTTCACTGTCACCATGGCGAGAAATGGGCACACACCAGGACGTGAATCAGCTGGAAAAAGTGAATCTCCAAGTGAAATGTCTTCAAGGAACCACCACATGCTACCACGGAGCCACTCCAAACCCACACCTCAGCCCAAACTGTATCCCAAGGCACAAATAACCCTTCTGCTGCAGCCTCAAGATGCCCACATCATGCCCTTGCATCTCTACCTTGCAAGCTTAAAAAACGGGCCTGAAACACCCCTTCCAGGTTCCCCTATTATAAAGCACAGCTCTGAAAGCCAGAAATGGAAGCTGAGACCGGATAAATCAGTACCTACCCACTGGAGAGCCACACGGGCTCGTCCCTACAATGCGCTCTCTGGCCTCCATCTAGTCCAGCTCGTAAGTGATAAAAGCGTCCACGACTGCAGCTCTCATCTGGGAAGAAGAACAAACAACCCAAGTAGATCTTACCACTGGGAAATGGTTTCTAAGGGTCTCCAGAGATATCCTCTTTCCTACGCTCATTCCATTAGTGCTGTGCATGCTCCATTGTCCCAGTCTCTCCCTCCTTAGTGGTTACATCCTACAAACACAAACAGATTTCAAATCCCCCGTAGCTCTTTGGCCCATGATGATAATAATTTTCCCTCCTTGAGCACCTTTTATCTAGAGATCTGGAAGCATCTCTCTGGCATTAATAGCTATTAGCTTCTCCACCATCGTGCAACACAGGGTGAGCACCGTCACATCTCACAGCTGAGGGGAATTCGGGCACGGCACAATTAGGAATTCACTCCTGCCAAGTGGTGCATCCTCTTGTGCCCAATCAGTGGCACAGGGATGGTGGTGCTCGGTCCCTGGATGAATCTGGCTAAATCCTAAAAGATTTGCCAACAGCGTCAGCAAGAGGAAGAGATCCCAGGTTTGTGCCTGAGTCACCAAACCCTCTGCTTTCCCTTCTGTGCCTAGAGAAGTCAACGGGAAGTCTCCCATGGATGGTAATGGGAAATTCAGGCTTTTTGAGTCAGTAAACAGCTTTTTTTTGAGGTGGGGGGAGGTTTGGGCAAAGAGGCTTTTACTGCACAGTCATTTTGATAAACCAAGGAGCCGAGCTTTTACCCAGCAACAGGCTGGGAGAATGACTGATGGAGACCATGACCCCAGTGAACCACAGCCTTGCTCCCCCAGTCCCTTCCCATTTGCCTTTTGTGATTACAATTAGTACTGGGGGCTGGCAGGTGGGGAAAAAAATGAAATAAAATAAACTAGAAGCCCCCCCTGCCCCGCTGCCAGCCCCTCATTGTCTGCAGAGGCTGGCTGGGGCTCTGCACACTGCAGTCCTCTGCCCATTGTACTGCTGAGAACATGCGAACAGACGCTCTCGGGCGATGGGTTTTATTGAACGCAACTTCAATGGCAAATGGAGAGAGAAAAGGGGGGAGAGGAAAGGGAAAAAAAAAAAAAAGCCTTGAAAATCCATGCCAAAAAAAAAAAGAGGTGGGGAGGGTGTTTTTTAATGCAATCAATGGCTCCTTCCTATAACTCTGCCTGTTGTGAGGAAATTTCTTTCCAGTAGCAGCCAGCAGCAGTCCCAGGGCTGTGACATTGCTGTAACGCTTGGAGCTCAGCTCTCTATCTCTGGCAGCAGCCCCGTCTTTTTGTCATTATTGGCTGTGATTGCAGGGGGTGCACGCCAGCTCACCGAGTGCTGAGATATTGCTGCCTTCCCCTCCCTCTGGACAACCTGCCCTCAGAGAGGAGTTTGGGGAGGGGATGAGGGTGAAACAGGGAGTTGAATTCTCTCTGCCTCCCCTGAGTACGCTCTGATCCAAGCCCACATGGATAGGTAGAGGTCCCCAAGGCCCTTTTCGGAAAGCTCATTAGGAAAGTAGTGACAGATGCATTAGCTATTAAAAAAAGGCGGGGGGAGAAGCTATCATAGAACTTTAGAAAAAAGCAGCAGCAGCCGCCCGACAGTTTTATTGCTGTCAGATCCTTTTTTTTGTGGGCACGTTGCAAAGCAGGAGAGGTTTGGGTAAATATCTGACGCACGCACGCACTTCCCATGCTCCGGGCTGTCTGTCAATAATCCAGCCAGGGTATTTCTCACACCCTCAGGAGGCAGCTGCCAGCTCTGCCCATTGCCACTGCAGCTACTCACCCTTCCTATCCACCCCCAGCACCTCCTGGAGAGGAGGTTTTGGAACAGGCATGTCTGGCTGCATGCAAAGCTGCGGGAAGAACCTGCCAGGATGCCACAGGGGGTGAAAAAAAATGGGCATCAGCTGCTGCCATCTCTGACTCCGAGCTTCAGCCTGGGGAGGACAGGTCTTGGCATGAGATGTTCCCTCCTGATCTAAGCAGAGGCTGCTGAGATGGAGATTGAGTCCTGCATGCTGGGACCTGCTATCCCTGCAAGCTCCAGCAATGCTCTCCACGAAAGGACAGAACAGGTCACATTGTGCAACTGCACTGGACACTCAGGCCTTTGCCCACATCCCACACCCCACATCACAGCCCAGAGCCCTTGGAGCTCAGGGAACAGGTGTACACCCATCCCTGGGAGAAGCTGCTTCCCTGCACCCAGGATGAGTGACACGTCTGGCAGCAGCTGGAAGCCACAAAGCCCCACGCAGGGACCAGGGACCAGGCATGAGGAAGGTGGGAAATGCTGGGTGCTGGATGAAGATGCTCTGGATGGAGGTCTGGGCTGGCGAGCTGTGATGGGCAGAGGGGCAGATGATGGGGGGGATGAGGCAGGATGATGGCAAGGGTTTTGTCCCTCCCCATCCTATGAACCAAAACGGCCACCACTGCTCTTACACCTGTGTGAAAAGCAGAGCCCAGGTAGTAACAGAAGAACAACAGATGTTGCACCTGCATGACGGCTCCTGAACGGCGCCAGACGAGCTGGAATTCACATCTGAGCCACAACAGCAAAGCTCTTCCCACAGACAGCAGTGGGAAGCGGGGATCAAAACACCACTTCCACAGACACACTCCCAACACTGGGTCCTGCCTCCACACACTGCATTTTCCATGAACCATCCTCATCACTATGAGACAGTCAAGCCAAATATGCCCCCTCCAAGAACTCAGCATCCCTCAAAAAGGGGGCACAGCTATTTCAAAAGGAACTATGAGGGTACCAGAGGCAGCCGTCAATCTGTGCCCCCCAACCTCACCTCCTGCCACCTCCCAGCCACAGTCAGGAGGGAGAAAAGGCAGAAACCTCGCTGGAGGAAAACAGCAGCAGCAGCAACCGTCCCCCTCGGTCGGGTTTTAAATGGCTCTCAGATCCCTTCAAACAAATCTAAATGCACCGATCCTATTGTGTGCATAAATCTTTGCACCGGGGCCTGCACGCCTCCACACTATTGATAAAGAGAAACGAGTCTTAAATATTTAATGAGCGAATAAACCCGTTAAGAGGATATGATTAACTGCACGCCACGGCTCTGCATTTAAGGTGTCCCTGCTGTACCTTTAGAGGGGTTTTATTTTTAAGGGAAATCGGCGGCAGCAGCTGGTGGAAGCGAGCAGCCGGGCTGTGCGGGTGCTGCACAAACGGGAGCGCCGGCACAACGCTCCACTCCAGAGGCATAAATATGCCACGGGAGCCCAGGCTGCTCAGGGGGGGCTGTATTGACTCAGCCCGATGGCAGGGAGGGCAGAAAACAGAGCCAAGGAGGTTTGAGGTTTGAGGTGAGGTGGCAGGAGCCAGGCTGTCGGTTAGAGAAGACACGTGAACTCTGCACCTTTCCGTCTCGCCTGGCAGCGAGGGGGCTGCCGGGGGGATCAGGAGACCTTGGAGCTATTTCCAGCTGAACCACGGAGCTGGAGTGTGACCTTGGGCAAGTCACTTACAGTCACCCTCTGCCTGGAGTCGAGCTCTGTGCAAGGCAGCTGGAGTCTTGCCTGCTGAGGGTGTGGATCGAGGCAGTGTGGGGTGCCAGGATGGTTGAACCTTCCTTTTCTCCACCTCCACCGAGCTGGGAGCAGCCTCAGCACGGGGCTGGAGCACTGAGGGCCAGGATACAACACACCAGCCAGCCCACAGGATGTTTCTCATGCACACAGAGAGCAGCTGATGGAAGATTTTATGAAACCAAGTGCTATAAATGTTCCCTTGCTATGTGACTTTTTAAGTTTCTAAATTATTTTCATCATTATTTTTACCAGAGCGAGGTGAATAATATACAACAAACCACCGTGAATCATCACTCCAGTTTTTAGATATGTTAAATTTAGCTGTTTTGGTGCCACCTTTTTGTTTATATTCTCCAAGTGTTTCTTGCCAACAAGTTACCGGCAGGGATTTTTAGCTGGGAAGGAGAAGGAAAAAAAAAAAAAAGTGAGACAGACTCTTAATTTCTGTTAATTTTAAGCATCAACGAAAGATATTGGAAGAAAGCGGATTTCAAATTCTTAATTGCAACAGTTTCCCTCCCCAAATCTCAAGTCTAAAAATTAAGCCTGCCCAATCGGGAAGCCAAAACCCATCATGTGATGTGAGATCCCAATTAAAACGACTCTCATTCTTGAGACCGAGTATTCACAAAAGAGCAAAGACCGCGAATTATTTGCAGAAATTATCTGGAGAACAATTTTGAATAATGAATACGATGGGGGAAATCGCAGTCACTTGGAATACTTAATGCAACTACAAAAAAAATCACCAACAATTTGCTAACAGAGAAGAGGTGAAACGTGTGGAATAGATCATTTAGCACAGTCCTGCCACCACCAGTGACTATTCCAAATGACCAAGGCCCCTGCCTGGCTGTAAATGCTGCAGGAATTAGCAATAGAGACTGATGGACAGATGGAAGTCATGCTTGGAGATACACCTAATCAAAGAGGCTGTGCCACCACAGCCAACACGCCCGTGACCTGGTAAAATCAGGGTGAAATAATTCAGGAAGCAGGATGTTCCAAGCAGCCCTGGGCAGGAGGAAGGGATGCTCCGGGTGAGGCAGCTGAGCCGAGAGCAGCTGCAGAGGAAGAGGAGCCCTGACACACGCTGGCCAAATCCCAAGAGGCACAAGCACACAGGAACACCAAGGACGAGCTTCTGTGTGATTGTGGCTGGTGGAAGGGGTGGGAGATGCCCTGGGAAAGGAGAGGTTCCAGGTAGGTCTGGATCAAACACGGGTAGATGCTGCACCACCAAATGCTGGCTGTGTCATGGCAAATATATCCCATCAGCCAGGGACTGTGAGTATTCAGGTGTCCCTGGGCTCTGAAGCTGATAGAGATGGGGCTCCAGCAGAACTCACTCTGCTTCTGCCACTGCCCTTCAAGTGCTGGGCAGAGCCAAACTCTGGCCTCACACTGAGAGCTGCTCCCACAGCCATGATCAGAGCATGCAGGACCTGAGAAGCAGGAATCTGCTGAAAACTGAATGGTCTTTCTTGCCCAGGAGCCAAAATCTGCCTCTTTGTCACAGCACAAGCTTTGCATTTCACCTACCAGCAATGAGCATGGAGGCCAAAATCTCACCAATGCCTGTAGAGTCCAGCTGGGAGGAAGGATCTGAAGGGAGAAGGCAGGGAGAATTTGGAGGGCAGGAGCAGGCAAAGGAGAAAGGGTTTTGGAGGACCCTGGGGGACCACAGCAGGGCAGGGAGCAGATGGGGACCTTGCGGGGTCAGGCAAAGTCTGCAAGCACCGCTCAGGTGGGGAGATGCTGGGCCCGTCCCTGCCCCAATAGTGAGGAAAAGCAGCAAAGGTCTGGTAGAGATGGAGCTTTTTCACATCCCAGCCTGGTCAGCTGACATTTATCAGGGTAACAAAAGGATACAGCCTGATCACAAGACAGGCTGACAGTGCATCTTCCCCTTCTGGGGAGGAAAGTCAAGAGCCAAAGTTGTAAAAAGTAGTCCAGTCATCTTTAGTATCTTCTCTTTCCTGCAGTTTGACGTGTGCAGGGATACTTCCTCTCCTCCTTTGAAATGAAAGACGAAAGAAAAATGCAGAAAATTCTGCATTTTAGGTGCAGGAATTAAAACAAATCAAATTCTTCCAATGTTTCAGGTCAAATATTCCCCAAAGCTTCTGTTCTGCCTATCTAAGAATGTAGAGGCTGGATCTCTTAAATTCCCTTGAATTCAGGATGTTTCCATCAATCTGTAGCAGTATTTCAACAAGCCTGGCTGAGGATGCTCAGGAAAGCCTGGTTGTTATACGCCTGGACTGCGGCAACCAGAGAACCACTCAGGAACTGAGAGACTCATTATTTGTTATTAACTCACCTGGAATCTCTGATTTCTTACATGTTATTTTGCTACTTGTCTGCAGAGTGAAACAGCTCCTCAAAAAATAGAAAAAGGAGAAAGTGAACCACCCACCAGTGAAGGATCATCTTTCCAGTGGATTCTAGTAGGTCACCAGCAACTGCATCAAAAGAGTGTCCTGGGGGCTTCAGTGTTTGCTCCTTGTGCCCCTTTATTTACTGTTGATTCCCTCTGTGGCAGCACTACCAGCCCCTGCAGAGATTGCCCTGTTCCAGCCTCTGCTTTTCCAGGTTCAGGCACTGGGTATTTATTGCATTTGGCTGTTTTCAGAGCGTGGGTGTTTGCTTCACATGTCCCCACAGAGCAGAGTCCCCTCGGAAAACTGTTCCAGGCAGGAAACTGCTGCTGCTCCTGGTAAGGGAATCACATGGGGAAAATCAGTTTCTTTTTCAAAAATTCCTCCAAGTGAGGAGTTTGTTCCAGAGAGATGGAGAACGGAGATTCCCATGGGCTCTGCTCCTGCCTGTCTTGATGGATTCCCCCCAGTACCCATTGGCTGGTACAGTGGTTGTTGTAATGAATTTTTAGGGATAACAATTTGTTGGGGTAATGACTTTAGTACACAGGACACTTCTAGGCCCCAGCCCTCCTACAGCATCTGTGTGTTACCTTGCTAACCTTGCAGACAGAGAAACTGAGGCACAGGGCTGGCTCTGGAGAGGGACCAGGCTCCAGCAGCAGCTCCAATTGCAGCACTCGGGTGCTCCATGGATGCTGCGATATCAGCATCACCCACAACCTGGCTGAACTTCCCAAGGTCCCTCAACAAGAGATCTCCTGTGTCCCCTCTGTCCCCAGCTCAGCTGCCACGAGCTGCTGGCCCTGGTCCCTCTCTTGAGCATCACTTTCTGTCTCTGGCACCCAGCAAGCTCCTCTCCCAACAGCTGGGCTCTGCCCCGGTGACCTCGGGGTGCCACCTTCGCCTGCACCATCCCCAGGAGGGCATCACAGCAGGGCTGGTGCATCTCCACCGTGGCTGGGGACAGCAGGGAGGACAATGACATTTGCTGCAGGAGCCTGACATTGAACCCAGTCAGTCAGAACAGCGGGTGTTTTGCTGGCAAGGGTAGAGGCTCTGCTCTGACACCGTCAGCGAGGGGACAGGAGAGGGAGGGGAAAGGAAAAAAGCCGAAGCAGCAGCCAGACAGCTGCCTCTTCCTCCTCCTCCTTTTGTGCAGAAATGTGGTTTTGTTTGTCAGTCAAACAGATTGTTTTCTCCTTCTTTGCAGGCCAATTGTTTCTGCTCCTGCAAGATAAGGGATTGAAAAGGGCTATATTTTTATGGCACTGAATCTAGGCCCTCCGAATTGGAGGGGAGACATCAAGTGGGAGAGGGATGCCGGTTCAAACCAACACTCCTCTCCTCGGCTCCACTCTCCAATCCTATTTCCACCCCCATTTTCCTTTTTTCTCCTTCCTTCTCCCGCCTGGAGCTGCCTCTCGGCCCTCTCACTATTTAATCTCCGTCTCTCCAGTGGACTCAGGAGGTTTACACAGCTTCATCCTCTTTGCACCATCTGCTGAAAAGAATCTGCCTTTCCCCTGCTGCTCTGTCCAGCGGCTCCTCCTGCCACCCTCCCCCCAAAAATGGGGAGAGCAGAGCCGGTGCCATTGCATGTGACGTGGAGAAGAACAAAACCCAGGAGGGGAGTTTCCTTTTCTGCTAAGGATTTGCCCAGAAAGCACCTCGGAGAGCCAGACCCCAGAGTGCAGCAAGAGCAGGATGCAGAGATGAGGGAAGAAAATGATCAATAAGAGCAAGCCCAGGCTAAGACAGCAGGATCCTCTCCAGGTTTCTACAGTGGGTTCAAGGAGCCTGTGTCCAGTCTTCCTCTTCTTTCTTGCTGAACTCCCCCAAATCCACAGTCCAGATGGGATGCCGTGACTCACAGTGATGGGAACGCTGGAGCGATGACCTCTGAATGACCGCCAGCATCCCCAAGCCAAAGGACATGGAGAAGGTCCTTGCTCCAGGGACAGTCAGGGCTGGAGGCATCCTCACCCTCACTGTATCCCAAGCAGGAGTCCTTGGCTCCCAGGCGCTGATCACATCGCACACCGAGGACCAGAGGGAGGATTTGCCTCTCCTCCTCGGGGGATGAGAGCCTGGAAGGGGGCAGCGTGGTTCATATCCAACTCATAAGCCTCTCAGAGCTCAAGCTTGAGGACTGAGATTCACTCAATTAATTTTGCTTTGGCAAAAAGTCCATTTTTATTGCTATTTCATGCCTTCAGTATAGATTTTCCCTGCTCGTCTCAAAGGGATAATAAAACCCGACTCGTTCTTTTTATAAAAGTCTCACACTCCCTCTCTCACCAGGCTCTGTGTTCCCCAGCTAGAGATGTAAATTTAAAGGGGAAATGCTGTCATTTAAAACAAAACAAAACCAAAAAAAGCAACTCAGAAAGCCCAGCTTTGAGCATATTCCAGCTCTCGAAACTAGGCCGTGCAACCAAAGCAAAATCCAAGCTGCCACCTTCCCGCGGTGAAGCGGCATTCCCGCAGCAATCCCAACCTCCCACAGGGGAATCGGGGGTGACTGCCAGCCCCAGGAAGCCACTCTCCATCTTGCAGGGCTGGTGGTGGCCCTCTGCTTGCTGGGACGTGTAGTTTTTGCCAGCTGGGTGCTGGTGGGCGCAGGTGGTGAGCGCTGCTCGGAGCAAGCTCCTTGTGCTTGGATGTGATGCTGGAACCCCAGCACCTGCACCTGCCTCCCACCTCCTCCTCCTCCTCCTCCACACCAGGTGAAAGCCTCGCTGCTGCTGGCCTCAAGCAGCTGGCCCAGTCCTCCTGGGGGAAATCCCAAACCCACGCAATTCCGAGCAGGTGGATTTTGAGCGTGTTTTCAGGCAGGCAATGGGACAGGATGGTGGCAGGACAATCCACGGGCCTGCCTGCTCCACCCCAGCTGGGATGCATCCTGCCTGCTCTTCGGAAGGGCTGTAGCTGTGGAGGATCCCTCTGAGAGGTGAAGAAGGGAAAGGGAAACTGCCTTTCCTCTGCCTTGTGCCCTGCTGCCATGACCTTCTGGGGGGTAGGATGCGAGCAGCGGAAGCCAAGTGGAAGTCTTGTCATCAGTGGATGGCAGCAATTGCCAGGGGACAGGGCGGGGTCCCCAGCACCACCAGGCTTTAAGGGCAGATTAGACCGAGGTGCATGCCTGGCGCGGCTGATGCAGCCCGCTAGGAGAGACTCAAGCTGGTGCCTCCTGCCTTGGCTGCGTGTCTGATCTGGTGACGTGCATTAATCCACCATCACTGGGACTCTCCCAGCTCGGCAGGAACCAGGAGCAAATCCAAAGCAGAGCAAATCCAAAGCAGAGCAAATCCAAAGCAGAGCGAAGCCGCGCGAGGCAAGAGAAAACACACAGGTGCCTGCACTGTGCCACCCCGGCCCAGGACCAAACTAGACCAAGAGGTGACAGCCAAACCCTTCACATCCAAATGTTTCTCCTTCTCCCCATCCTGTACTCTTTTCCTGCACCCCCCTGCCAGGCTGCCTGCACGCCCTGGCTGCCAGGAACTCGGGGCCCTGCCTGCATCTGGCAGGGCAGGCAGCGCCCACGGCGAGAGGAAATGCACAGCTCGCTCTGCTCCTGCAGGTGTGCCTCCAGCACACAGAAGTTGTAGGGCAGCTAACAAAGACAGGCAGGAAAGGAGAGACAAGGAAACCCCAGGTGATATCACACTCCCTGGCAAACTGATGGTGCAGCACCTCCAGGCTCACCTCTGGTGCCCCCAGTGAGGCTGTGGCACAGCTCCATCAGTTAAACCAAAATTGTGCCATTTCCTCTGATGGCAGAACAAACGCTCCTTCCCCATCGTGAGCTGCCTGAGGGATGCTACAGAAAATTCTGCACCTCCCCCATTTCGGGGGAAAATCAGTTGGAGTCCCTAGATTTTCCTGCAGAGCCCTCACAGGACTCGACCCTCCAGGCTGGAAAATCCTTAGTGCGCTCTGACAACCTCTGCAGCTCAGGCAGAGGCGAGAGATGATTAAGACTGGCTGAAATCTCCCAGGACTCCGACATCTGAGAGGCCCCATGCAAGGCAGAGAACCACCCCAGGCTGCTCCTTGCAACCTGCAACTCCCCTCACCTTAGCACGGAGCTGAAGGGAGACCAGGGACCCAGCGGGGCCAGGAACCAGGTCACTGCTGCTGGTTTCCAGGCAGCAAAGGTTTGGAAGAGCAGAGGATCATTTAGCAGAGCGACAGTGAAGGTTCAGAGCAGAGCCTTCAAATTACACGCTACAGAGCACTTTTCCTGCCTAAAAGGTCTCTGAAATGACTGTGGCGGCTCTGAAACGAAGCACTCTGTATGCAATTGTTCCCTGGGGCTTGCAGCGGAGACAGAGCCGGGAGAGGAGAGGTGGGTCTGCGGTCCCTGGCACGGGCAGCTCCTCATCAGATGAGGATACACACTTCTTCTGGGCTCCACAGCACAGCACAGCACTGCTGCTTCCCTAAATCTCCCTGGTGGTTTCTACCAGTCGTGGTATTTTTTTTTTTTTTTTTTTTTTTTTTTTTTTTTTTTTTCCTTCCTCTTCTCTT
>VZRH01000916.1:205579-228129 GCA_013397555.1 Urocynchramus pylzowi
TGGGCACGGCACGGCGAGCACCGGGGGCAATGGGGCGGGAGCTGGGCACGGCACAGTGGGCACCGGGGCACGGCACACCGGGAACCGGGGGCAATGGGGCAGGAGCTGGGCATGGCACAGCGGGTATCGGGGCACGGCACACCGGGAACCGAGGGCAGCGGGGCGGGCGCTGGGCACGGCACACCGGGAACCGGGGCACGGCACACGGGCATAGGGAGCAATGGGGCGGGAGCTCGGCATGGCACGGCGGGCACCGGGGCACGGCACACCGGGCACCGGGGGCAATGGGGCGGGAGCTGGGCATGGCACAGCGGGAACCGGGACATGGCACACCGGGCATAGGGAGCATTGGGGCGGGCGCTGGCCACGGCACAGCACAGATCGGGGCACGGCACACCGAGCACCGGGGGCAATGGGACAGGAGCTGGGCATGGCACAGCGGGTAAGGCAGGTCCTGAGCTGGGCACCGGGGACCAGGCAGTGGAGGGTGGAAGTGGTGTTGAGTAGCGGGCACCCTGATGGGTGCAGGAACTGGGCATCGGGGACCATTCACGAGAGAGTGGCACCCTGCTGGGTGCAGGGCATCCCACTGGGCAGCATCGAAGGGGTGCTGGCACTGGGCAGGATGAGGTGCCTGCAGACACACACCAGACCCTGGGTCCGGGTTTGGAGCTGGAGCTGGAGCTGTCTCTGGGCTTGAATCCACGTTTGGATCAGGACTGCACCACGTGTGGGTCTGCTCTTGGGTCTGTGTCTGGATTTAGATCAGGATTTGGAACTGGATTCTGATCCACATCTGGATTTGCATTTGGAGCTGAATTTGGATCCACATCTGGACTTGCCTTCAGAGCTGGATTCAGATCCTCATCTGGATCAGAGTCTGGGACATGCATCTTTCACAAAGGATGGATGTAGTCTTTCCACCCCCTGCTCCCCGAGCATTCCATGGGTGCACAGAGCACCGTCACCCCACGAGGTGTTCACCACTGCCCACTTACCCTGGGCAGCCTGGGGACCTCAAGGGGGAAGCTGGGGTCTGCAGCAGTGTGACAGGAGCCCTGACCGGGGAGCAGAGGGGAGGGACGAAATGGCAGCAGTCCCGCTGGCCTTGGCTGTGCTCAGCGGTGCGTCTGGGGCTGAACGTGCTCCAAGGAGGAGCCGAGGTCAGGGAGGGGGATCAGTGCAGGAAACATATTAAGTGAGGAAAATTGGCTGCAGCCAGCAGCGCTGCCTGATGTTTGCCTGGGATTTTCCTCTCCATCAGGTATCCGGTGTAAGCCCTCGCTGCTGGCTGGTGGCAGCCGGTTATTCATGAGCATCTTGGATGTGCCACCGGCCACCAGCACCTGCTGTGCGCCGAGAGGGTGGCACCAGGACCCCTCCGTGCTTGTGTCCCCAGTGCTGACACCCAGCCTTGGCCAAGGCGACGTGTGCATATATTTTAAGAGGAAGATTCTGTGCTCTCACAGCTTGACTGCTAATTTATAATCCTGTTTTCCTATTAAAATAAAAGCCTCTCTCTTATTCCCGAACGTGAGAGCCAAAGCGGAGCTCTGAGGAAGTGCCCTGTTTGCAGAACACACTGAAACACACAAAGGAAACGAGGCAAAACCAGCGTTTTGCACGTTTTTGAGCCTCATTTTAGCTGGGACTTGGAACAGCAGAAGGGAAATCTTTTCCAGCAGGATGTGCACAGCGGGGGTGTGCGTGGAGCTGCTGGTGTCCCTTTGGAGCGGGGCCACCTGCCTGCCGAGGGACAGCAACCGCTGCGGTGGCTGTTTGTCCCCGAGGGGTGGCAGGTCCCGTGGGGATCCCAGGGATGAGAGATGGAGCAGCACGTCCCCCGTGGGGCCGGCCAGGCGGGGATGGCAGCCGGTGGCAGGAAATACCTGCTGCTCCGCCGCTTCCCGGCCAAAGCGAACAAGAGCGAGAGTGTTCGGAGGGCGGCTGCGGCCGCGTGTGGCAGGAGGGGCCTCCGAGGGACACACAGGCCATTGTTCCTCGAGGATGTGGGGCGGAAATTTGGATGGACCCGTTGCGTGCCACACTCGCAGCATTGCCGGGGCTGATCCCAGACTGACTGAGTTCAGGGTGGGAATTCATTGAACACTCTGTCTGGTGGAGGGGTCACTGATACTGGTGGTGGGACAGTCCCAGTGGAACAACCCCCTTGAGAGGGCTCTCCTGCTCCTTGCAGCTGGAGCATGGCACATGCCCAGGGACTTCCAGCCTTTCCAGAGCTCATACTGGTATTTGTTGTGGCCCTGCAGTAGCTTTGCTGTCTGCCTGTTCCACCCGCACCCCACCAGCCTTGCAGCAACCTGGAACGACATTTAATACAGGCTGGGTTTGATCTGCACTTTGACATTCCTTCAATGGTTCCCTGGTGTTTTCCTGTCGCTTGCACGGCGCCTTTTCCCACCAACGCTCCCTCACTGCTGTAGAAAGGAAGGAAAAGGCTTGCAGAGTGTGCCCAGCCTTGCAAATCCCTAATTACCCACCGCACATCCTGGCTTCCCTTGGAGCAGCCTTGCTGTCAGCAGGGACGGGGTGCAGGCTCTCCCCAGTGTGGCTGGTGATGCTGGTCCCTGCAGAGAGAGCAGAGGGGTTTGGCTGGCTGCTCCCACCTGGCTCTGCTCTGCTTCCCCCAGCGCCCACCTCTGCACCGGCTTCCAGATCTGAAGCGGTTTTTAAGGAGAGAGGCTGGGAAAAGGGGGAGAGAAGAGAATGTGCTGCTCTCCTTCCGTGCTTCGCCCTTTCTCAGGAGCCAGCCAGATTGTTTCCATTAGGAAAAGCTGAGGATCCAAGTATTTGTCAATGACCAGGAGAAGATTTGCTGATGGAAGCTGCCGTTCCCTAGAATAATGTTGAGCGAGGTGCTTGGCGTGGACCCATCCTTTTATGGTAAAATTAGGGCTAAACGCTGTGGGGATTTGCATTTGAAGTTGATTGATACGTGGCATTAGTGCACGCGTAGATAATTTTGTGTTTTGAGATCGCTGAGCAAGGAATAATTTTTATTTTGGGTCAAAGATAAGGGCATTGCGTTGAGATGAAATATGAAGGGGTGCTGATCTGTGTCACGGACACTGCGTTTCTCTTGGCTGGGTAAGGGGATGGCAGACCTGCATTACCCATTCCTGCCCTTGCTTTTAAGTGCTTTGGGTCTGTGCCCGATGCAAGGAGTGATCCCCTGCTGTCACTTCATGCCAGGACACGGTTCCAACTTTACGAGCTTTGGAGTTTCCCCTTATTAAAAAAAAAAAGCAAACAAAAAACCAGAAAAAACCTCTGTTATATTTTATTTACTTATTTTAGGAACTGAAGGCTGTGCCACTGAGAAACATTAATTAAATGGAGTGGTGTGGCTTGATCATTACGGGAAAGGTGTGGGGAGAGCGTTGCCAAGCTGGCAGTGCCTTCCAAACCCCCCTCTGGCAAGCTGGACTGATGCTGTCAGCAGCACCTCGGCCCTCCCAGCTGCTCAGTACCAGTCCCTGCCCTTGCACTTGCTCTTGCAGCACATCCCAGGCCAGGTGGCATGGCTGGAGTCACACCAGGATGTGCAGCTGTCCCCTTGGCAGTAAGGACAAGGGTTCAACACCACTGGGGACTCAGGAGTGGAGGAGTGGGCTTCCCTTTGGGTTCCAAATCCACAAGGGCTGAAGAGGTGGTGGCTGCTTTGCTAAATGCTTCAGCACAGGGCAACTCCAGACACAAGAGGTAATCTGTCCCTCCCTCCCTCCCTCTATCCATTCATGGAATGATGAGATGGAATTCATTGAATCCCAGAATGGTTTGGGTTGGAAAAAACCTTAAAGCCCATCCAGTTCCACCCCTGCCATGGGCAGGGACACCTTCCCCTTTCCCAGCTTGCTCCAAGCCCCATCCAACCTGGCCTTGAACACTTGCAGGGATGGGGCAGCCGCAGGTTCTCTGACAACCTGTCACCACCATCACAGGAAAAATTCCTTCCCAATATCCCATCTAACCCTGCCCTCTAACAGTAGGAAGTGATTCCCCCTTGTCCTGTCACTCTATGCCCTTGTCCAAAGTCCCTCTGCAGTATATCCATCCATCCATCCATCCATCCATCCATCCATCCATCCATCCATCCCTCCATCTCCCAGCAGGAGCACATGCACTCTTTTGGTAGGGCCAGGTGGCAGGAGCAATGTGGTCCATGAGGTGCAGGGAGCTCTAAGGAGAGGGAACTGCAGATATTAATTAGGCAGTCGGTGAGATCCTCAAGTGCTGATAACTCAGCAGAAGCACCGAGCCATTTGCATGCAGGAGATGTCCCAGAGATAAGAAATTACCCCCCCACCCCGTGTCCCTCCTTGTCCCTTTGATCAGGTCCCAGGGCCACCACAGCTGGCAGAGCAGGGTGACAAACCCCCTCCTCCTCCACCAAAGCAGGTGGAGGGAGATAAAAAGGAAGGGGAAGGAGGAGGGAGCAGAGCTGAGGAGCAAAATCAGCTGCACTACAAAACGCCCCGAGCAGTCACTTGTGCTTGAGGCCATCCCTGCTGTGTGGCCGAGTGGCTTTTTCCAGGCCTGGCAGGAGAAGCCCGGAGGGGTGGGAAGGGGGACTGGGATAAGGGAAGGAAGAAGACAGCCCCAGTTCGAGCTTCAATAGCTTTCAGAGGCATTTTGGGGATGAAAGCTGCCCTGGGGCCCCTCCCAGCGAGCAGCATTGCTGTGGGTACGCTGCGAGCATCGCGTTTGGCTGACTGGCAGCTTCCTTGGTGTGCTGAAAATGGTATTAAAAAAAATAATAATAAAAAAAGCAAAACCTACAACAACAAAAAAATATAGCACCAGCCCCCCTCCACCCCACCCCCCCGTCTCCACCACCCAACAACAACCAAGAAAGGCAAAATCTTTCACAAGCCCGGAAGATGTCACCATAGAAACAGAAATCAGACCCACTCCACGGATCCTGCCGCCTGGGAAGGTGATAAAATGTTTTCTATCGATTGCTGTCGGGAAAGTCACTGCTGATAAGCCATCCGAGGAGAAATGGAGCGGGGACGCGGGGACGTGGGAGCTCTTCAAATGAGGCTCCAGATGGTCCCTCGGCTGCCCCTGCGCAGCGGGCGGGGACCGAGGGGCCCAGGGCTGGCCCGGGGTGGCTGCTCTGCCCCGGGCTGGTGCCACTGTGTGCCCAGAGAGGTGGGAGTGTGCCATGCCCTTGGCTGCTGCAGGCACCGAGCGGAAAGCTCAGCGTCTGCTTTCCCGCTCGCTTCTGCAGCACAGCAGCTGTTGCTGGCTTTAAGCTGAAAGAGAGGAGGTTTAGATTGGATATTAACAAGGAATTCTTCCCTGTGAGGGTGGTGAGGCACTGGCACAGATGCCCAGAGAAGCTGTGGATGCCACATCCCTGGAAGTGTTCAAAGCCAGGCTGGATGAGGCTGGGAGCAACCTGGAACAGTGGAAGGTGCCCCTGCCCATGGCAGGGGGTGGAATCAGATGAGATTTAGGGTCTCTTCTAACCCAAAGCATTCTATGATTCCATGAAAAACACGCCTTGTCGGGACAGATGAGCCTTCCCCTGACTCCCGATGTGGCACCACCAGCGTTTCACCCCTCTTGCCTCGCCCTGCTGGGTATCACTGTGATAATCCCCGTGGTGCTTCCCAGCATTCTGCCCTCCCACAATCCCGATTCCCAGTCCCCATTTGCACGCTGGCGGCTGCTCTGCAGCTGGGAGCATCCCCGTGGCTGCGGCGCCGGCTGGGAGGTGTGGGATCTTCCCGGCGGCTCTTCCCAGGGCTCCGCACAGCGCCGGGGCCTGGCTCGAGTGCCCTTTGAAGAGATGGAAAATCCTATTATCTGCTCATTCTTCTCGCAGTGTGAAGCCTCAGAGCATTCAGCAGCAGTCGAGTGTGGTCTGCTGCCTGCAGCCCGGCGCTGCCTCCGCTCCCACCCACGCGGGAAGCTCTGGGTCACCAGGGACGGGCACCACATTCCCATCCCCTGATCCATGCATTTCCCACCCCCTGATCCATGCATTTCCCACCCCCTGATCCATGCATTTCCCACCCCCTGATCCATGCATCTCCCCCCACTCTGATCCATGCCAGAGCTCAGGGACCCAGCTGTCCCCAATGCCCTGTGCAGCTGGCAGCAGCGGGGTGCAGAGGACACGCAGGGAAGCTCTGTGGGGGTCTCTGTGCTGATCCCCTGCTCCACGGGGAGCCGAGGTTGCTGCTCCAGCCTGCAAACCCTCAGTCATTAAGGCCGGGAAGGTGTAACCCATCTCACATCCTCCATCCCCGAGGCAGCTTTGCTGCCAGTAATTGGCAGCAATAAAAGAGGCGGTTAATCCAGGGCAGCGTGGGATGCAGGCAGAGGGATGTCTGCAGTGAAAGGCACCCTGGCAAGGAGGAGCTGGTAGGAAGAATACGCTCCTGGGCACAATTTGCAGCCCTGGAGAGCTGGTTGGATGCCACGGGGAGCATTTGCTGGGGATTTTGTTAATGATGTAGGCGCAGCCTTCCCAGCTTGGCCTGTGCTAAAGCCCTGGCTCACAGAAGCTGAGGCTCTTTGGCTTGAACTTAGACCAGCTGCTTTCCACTGGCTGGTGGATTTTTGTCTTGTTACTGGGTGGTTCCATGCGGGAGATGAACAAAGGAGCAGTCAGTGGGTGATTTCACCTTAGGGATTTTATTTTTTGGAGGAGAAGGGAAGGGTTAAGCCATGCCTTGTTACTGAGTTATTTTAGGATGGTTGCGCTGAAGGGACTGCGAGAGGATTTGTCTGCACATGGGAAGATGGAATTTAATCAATATTGACAAGAGCCATTCACCAAAACAGGCTCATTCGCTAATGAAAGCCAGACCTGGTGTGTCCCTGGGGAAGGACAGCTTTGGGAAAGAGGGGAAGGAGGCACTGGAAAGACACAGCTCCCACTCCCATGCTTCTGGTTCTTATGAAACCAGGCTGCATTTGGAATTGATTTTCCCAGCACAGAAAGACTTTGGCTTGTTTGCCTTGTAGCTGCAGGATGCCCAGGACCAGCCCCTGTGGCTGCAAAGCAACGTTCCCATCCCTGCCCAAGGATCTGGGTCCATGTCACCCCCCCAGGCACAGTGTCCCAGAGCCAGGCAGAGGCTGGGGTGTGTGTGGTGGCAGCAGAGCCCGTCCCACACAGACAGCTCGGGATGGATGTGGTTGCAGGGTTTTTTTGCCCTCCAGCTCAGATCACAGCCAGGAAGCAAAGTCTCCTTCATGAGTGGAGGTGATTCCATCCAAGCCATAAAATCTGTTGGGTTTTCTCTCACCTGTTTAACTCAAAACACCCACCTAGGCAGTGGGGGAAGACTGGTTTTGTCAGTCTTGTGTTTTCCCCTCTATTAAGTTTGCACTTAAAACCAGGAAGTAGCCAAGACACCTCTGTGACCAGACCCTCCCAGCAATGGAGAAGAAACCTCATTTCTGTGGTTGGCAGCTGATATTTCCCATCACTGCCAGCTCTGTATCCTGGAGCTGGGCTGAGCTTGTTATCCCACAGTGGACAAAAAGTCCTGCCATCCCCCCCCTCTCCTCCCCTGCATCCCCAGATTCCTGGAAAGCCGTGGAAGACAGCGATCCAGGCATCATCCTGCTCCATCACAGCATCTGTGTGGAGCACAACCGGTCTCTGCTGTGTGGAGGACTCGACTTAATTTGTTGGGCATTTTTTTTCCCCTCTAAAAGGCAGCACCGTATCCCCCAACCTTCTGGTGCAGCCGCGGGGCTGTTCCCGGAGCGTGGGGGCCGAGCGGGATGCAATTGGAAAAAAGGAAGATTCTGATCCCCCGCCAAGCCTGCACAATCCCATCCAAGTTCACACTGGCAGATAATGAGCTTTAATGAGCAGGCCACACTAATTGGTAAGTGATCCCAGAACCGGCTGTGGCAGAGGCGAGGGAAGGGCCGTGGCAGCTCAGGGTGAGCAGGGGCCGGGGCTGAGCAGTCCCTGGTGCTCCCGAGGGCAGGGGCTGCCAGGGATGGGGCTGCTGGTAGCGAGGGTCTGCGTGCCCCCACGGGGGGCTGCCTGCTAGACTGCCAGGGGGCTGCAAGCAAGGCAGTGAGAGGGATGGTAGGATCTGTTCCTGGGTTTCATCTGTGTCCTGGGGAGCAGCAGCAGCAGCAGCAGGTGAAGGGAGGGGATTCTCCCTCTCTGCTCTGCTCAGGTGAGACCCCCACCTGCAGAGCTGCCACCAGTTCTGAGGCCTCCAACATTAGAAGGATGTGGAGCTGCTGGAGCAAGTCCAGAGGAGGCCAAAGGGCTGGAGCATGTCTGCTCTGGAGACAGGATGAGAGAGCTGGGGGTGTTCAGCCTGGAGAAGAGAAGGCTCCAGGGAGACCTCAGAGCTCCTTCCAGGGCCTAAAGGGCTCAAGGAGAGCTGGAGAGGAACCTGGGACAGGGGCTTCGAGTGACAGGACAAGGGGGAACGGCTTCCTACTGACAGAGGGCAGGGCTAGATGGGATACTGGGAAGGAATTCTTCCCTGTGAGGGTGCTGAGGCTCTGGCACAGGGTGCCCAGAGAAGCTTTTGCTCTGTGGGGTGATGAGTGGCCAGAGGTCAGTTGGCACCTGCAGCCCTTGGAGCCGGGGTGGGGCAGGGTGAGCCCGGCTGGCCGGCGTGGTGCTAATCAGAGACATTCCTGAGGCAGTCCTAATCGGAGATCATTGTAAATTCCCCTCTCAAATGGAGTGGAAAAATGCTATTAAGCTGATATAACATCACCGGGAAGGACGCTCTGCCGCCGCCGCCTCCAGGGAATCAGGCTGTGATGAGGGGAAGGAGCAGGAGATGACAGCAGCCGGAAGGTTTGGGGTGGGGGGAGCTGCTCAGGACCACCCAGCCCTCCTTGGCTATGCCCTGCCTCAGTTTCCCCAGATGGCCAAGGGGCCTTGAGCTCTGCTCCAGCACTCAGGGGGCCCCAGGAGCTCGCTGAAGGGCTTGTTGCTCATTGAATCACTGTAAAGTCAGGGGAAACTGAGGCAGAGGAGAGCCAAGGACAGCAGCAGGATCCTACCTCCCCTGGGTGCCTTGGTGCCACATTCTCTAGGAAAAAGAAAATGTCTAAGTCATGTTGTTTAAATAGTAACACATCCAGGAGAGCAGCTGGAGCAGAAGGCTCCAGGGAGACCTTAGAACACAGGTTGAGCAGAGAAACTGTGACTGCCCCATCCCTGGGAAGTTTCCAAGACCAGGTTGGACAGGGTTTGGAGCAACCTGGGACAGTGGAAAGCGGGTGAAACTGGGTGGACTTGAAGGTCCCTTCCAGCCTAAACCATTCTGTGATTTGTGTTGGAGATTGTGACGTGGCTGATTTGGGCAGTGCCTGGGCAGGGGTGAGGACCAGCTCAGCTGTCTGGGGGTGCAGGGCTGGAGGGGGTGACCTCTGCCAGCACCCCAAGGGGACAAACAGGGTCTGAGCTCCATCAGCCCCATCAGCAATTATCAGCAGAGCCATCGTTAGATGGGACCACCCTCCCCCAGGGATGCTCAGGCACCCCGGGGGCTGAGCAGGAGCCTGGGGACCTTCCAAGGAGCATAGGAGTGGCCTGTCCCCAACGGCGGCGCTCTGCCAGCTCCCTGCAGCAGCCGTGCTCCCTTCCAACACTAAGTGGCAGCCTCTGCCCGGCTTTGGGGCAGCCCCTGGCAGCGCCCGGGCAGCGGAGTCTGGGCAGCAGCGTTCTCAGAGTGGGCTTCAGCACCCTCGGGAGGGGCTTCAGCATCTTCAGGGGGAGCTTCAGCATCCTCGGGGAGGGGCTACAGCATCCTCCAGCTCCCAGGACTCCCAGCCTGGCTGAGACCTGCCTGGTGCCAACCACCCTGAGGGTCCTGCCAGGGGAGATGCCCACGCCCAGAGCCCTGGGTGCCAGGCTGAGCCCTGCTCAGGGTCAGATCGGGTCAGTGCCGCCTGCTAGGAGGGAGATAAGGCGCGGGGTTGGCAGCTGTTGGTACCATCTGCTGAATTAAAATCACAATCCACTAAACAAACACTGTCTTGGGATAAAAACGTGCTGCTTAAGGCAAGGAAGTATTTCTGCTGCAGGTATTGCTATGACCCCAGAACCCACCGGGGGGATTTGCAGTGCTATCAAGAAGCACAGGGATAGAAATGAGTCCTGGGAGCTGAATCCTGCTTGTGTGCATGTCGGTGTGTTTGTGATTAGGGAAGCACGTTGGGACTTGTGCTGGATAAAGTGCTGACACTTCAGGGAAAAGCTGCTCTGGGCTTTCTGCAGCACAGGACGGGAGGAAAGTAAAATAAAAATAGGTCAACTGACCATCACGGGTGTTTTGGTGGAAGGCAGCAGTTCAAACCAGCGTGGGAGATCAAAGAGACAGGCAGCATGACACAGGGCAGCCCCTGCTCCCTCCCAGGCATTGTCCTTGGCACGATGACAAATTTTAACCTTGGGAATCGCACCCAGTTTGCCAAGATATCCCTGTGCAGAGCAGGAACCCTCGCTCCCACATGGAGCTGGTCCCACAGCCTGTCCTGCACCATCAGGGCACAAAATGCTGTGTGTGAGGTCAGGATCTCCCCAGCCCCAGCCCACCTGAGCACATGCAGGCAGTGCAGTCCTGCCTGGACTATACAAAATAGAATTCTAGGCTGGTTTAGGTTGGAAAGGACCTTTAAAAGGTCATGTATGAGCAGGGACATCTCTAAGTAAATAAAGCTGCTTAGAGCCCCTTCCAACCTGAGCACGAATATTTCCAGGGATGGGGCATCCACAGATTCTCTGGGCAAGCTATGCCCAGAGGTGGTTTTCTACCACCCTTGCTGTAAAAATATCTCCCTTATATCTAATCTAACTCAGCCTTTTTTTTCAGTGAGACACAGCAGGCTGTAATTTACCTGCACCTCTACAGGGGTACACACAACCTGCAAGGCTACAGGTGCTTATTTTCCCCCGGGCTGGGTACAGGTACAGCCGGTGGCCAGCCAAGGACGTGGTGGCTCCTGGCAGCACACAGGTCCCATCCAGCTTTTTTCCCCTGGGCTGGGGACAGGTACAGCCGGTGGCCAGCCAAGGACGTGGTGGCTCCTGGCAGCACACAGGTCCCATCCAGCTTTTTTCCCCTGGGCTGGGGACAGGTACAGCCGGTGGCCAGCCAAGGACGTGGTGGCTCCTGGCAGCACACAGGTCCCATCCAGCTTTTTTCCCCTGGGCTGGGGACAGGTACAGCCGGTGGCCAGCCAAGGACGTGGCTCCTGGCAGCACTCGGTCCCACCCAGCCCCGCTCCCCGGAGCTGGCGCTGCCGCCCCGCAGCCGCGAATCCCGCTAAATCCCGTCCCGGATTCACGAGTGAGCCCCTCGGTGCCGCTGCTTTGTCACAGCCCAGCGCTCAGGCCGGGTTTATCACAGCTGAGTGGGCTGGCACGAGTTCCACTCCGCATTTATCCCTTCCAGTTGTGGAGCTCGGAACCATCGGCCCGATGCAAACAGCGCCGGGCTGAGCGCGGTGCTTGCCCACCCCGTCCTGCACCGCCCACGCTCCCGAAGGCTCCTTCTCCTGTTAGATCAACGAGATATGTGCTAAACCACCCCAAAATCCTGGAGAAACCCAGCCTTCAGCAGGCCTGGCAGGTCCCCAAGGTCCTTCTCCCTGGGATCAAGCGATGGGATGTGTGGGAATGAACCATAGAATCATTAAGGTTGGAAAAAACCTCCAAAATCATCAAGTCCAACTTCTGAATGGTGCAAAGTTGTGTTGTGGGGGGTGTTAGACTGGATATTTGAAATTCTTTCTGGAGGGAATGGTCAAACCCTGGAACAGGATTCCTTCCTTCAATGTCCCAAGCCTGTCCAAGAAGCATTTGGAAAATGCCTTTAATAACATGCTTTAGCTTTTGGTCAGCCCTGAAGTGGACAGACAGTGGGACCAGAGGATCATTGTAGGGCCTTTCCAGCTGAAATACTTCTATTCTATTCTACTCTATATTTTAAAACTCATTCCCACATCCACCTTGAAACCCCTTTGGGCTCACATGCCTCACCCCCACACCCAGTCTCAGGCTGCTGAGTTATTTCCATGGCCCCCAGATGATTTGTGGCCTCCTGCCGCTGCTCAGAGGACAGGGACACTCAGATGAACCCTCCAGCCTCTCCCCCCACAGCTCCCTGGTGTAAATCAGCACAGCACTGGTGATTCCAGCCAGGCTGATTTATGGCAGCAGAAGAACACTCCGAAGCTCAGCCGTGATTTAGAAATCCCATTAGGACCTGGCCACTTCTGCAGGAGAGGTGCAGGAGGTTGGTTTGTCTTCTCCTCCTGCAGTGGTGGCACTGGCAGCCAGCTGAGCTGTCCTTCCTGTGGCTGGCTTCAGCAGGATCAGTGCTCCCAGAGCTTCATCCCAGGAAGGTGAAACCTCCTCTGTGATTCACAGCAGGCAGGAGAAGCCAGTCCCATCTGCTACCCCAGGCACCTACTCTGTTTTTTTTTTATTTAAGCTAATGTGAGAAACAACAGGGCAGCAGGAAAAGTGACTTCCATGGGCAGGGTTCTTGGGGAGGGAAGAGCTGAGAGGCAACACGAGCTGAATTTACCTCCATGGGAGCCCTGGAGAAGATGAGCATTATTTTGTAAAAGGGAGAGGGAGAAAGACAAACCAAAAACATCACCTAGGAAAAAAAAACCAATCTCTCAGTACTCTCTCATGCTCCTTTCCTGATCCTTCCTCTGGTCTCCGCACACACTCAGGGCATTTTGCCCTACATGATGTTCTGCAGCTGGTGCTTGGCCACACAAATCACCCCTCAGCCAGGCTAGCACATGACTAAACAACTGCAAAGGCACTTTGCAGCATCATTTTTTTTCACCAGCTTTAGCAGCAGACTGGCTTTTATGGCACAGCTCTCCCTTCCGTCACTTTATCCAGCCTCCATAATGTACCACCCCCTCAAGAAAAAAAGAGGAAAGCAGTTTAAAACCAGGCCATTGCAGAGAAACAGCTCCCACAAGGAAAATTGCTCCTCGAGGGGTGCTGCAGCCTCCCCTGCTGCCATGGAAAGGCCAATTAGAGCTGGAAAAAGCTCTCAGGGGAGTGCTCAGGTAGGAGGTTTGCTGCTCTTTTGGGGTGAGGCTCGGAGCAGCCAATGCTCAGCTCAGTGTGAGGGTCTGCAGGTCCCACCAGTGGGAAAGGGGTTGCTGAAGACAGGAAAAACCTTTCTGAAGGGTGCCTCTCCCATATTTTCTGGGCACCCAAAGGCTGGTTTATGCACTCATGGCACCGTTGCTGCCAGGAGCAGTGCATCTTCCACACCTTCCCTTGCTCCATCCTTATTCCTGGGGTGGGGGGATCCACAGACCCCCCCAGTTCCTACCACTATTCACCTTGCAGGGCCCTCCCAGTGCTCTCTTCCTGAGGGATTTTTTTAACACTTCAGTTCCTTTTTGCAGCTTGTTGTAACAAATACCCCAAGACTGGTTTTTAGTGCTTAAATATGTTGTGTGTGCTGGTGCTTGTGTGGCAGCCCGTGGAGGAGGTTTTGTGGGTTATCCATCCTCCCTTTTCCCTCCCCTCTGCTGAGGGCAGGATCAGACCAAGCCACCAGCTCCTGTCCCCAGTGTCCCCAGGCTCAGCACTGTAACTGTCACTGTTTGGGGGATGAGAGGGGAGCTTGGGGGGAGAAGAACTGTGAACTCTAGGGAGGACACAGGGCATCCCAGGGACATCCCCAGCCCCACAGCAAGGTTTGACCTTCACAGATGAAATCTTCCCCCTTTTACCACCTCTCTCATCCTTCCCTTTCTCCTCCAGGAAGAGAAAACTTCTCACACAAGCTTGGGCCAAGGAAATGCCATGCCAGCAGCCACAGCCTTGGAGAGCTGGGGACAGGCTGTCCCTCCCAGGGAACTCCCTGAAAAGTCAAGGCTGGGCTGGCTCTGTGTCTAGCACACTCAGAGGAGGCTGGATTTGCTTCTGACCATAATAATCATGTAATGCCACAGCCTTGCCGTGTGCCCTTGGTCACATCCCTGGTTCCCAGTGCTTCCCAGTGCTCCCCAGTGCTGCTGGTGCTGCTGGAGACCGTGGGTGAAAATAAGAGAGTGATGGAGGGATGGAGCAGGAGGCTGCTGGCCACACACTGTGCTCCTGGCAAGGCTGGGAGCTGCAGACGTGTCACACGGCTTCTCCCTCACGGTCTCCAGGATTAGCTTAATAGCACAGGGAAATAACAGGATGAAAAATTCGCTCCCCTCCAAGCACTAAAAGCCAAGTTTCAAGGTTAATTGTCTGCCCTGTAGGAATAGCTTTTACACACTGCAAGGGGCTTAATTAGTGTCATTTTAGCCAAGCAGAGAGAGCGTGCCCTGGACCCATACTGCATGCCCCCAAGCCTATTTTCCTCTCCACGAGAGGTGATGGATTGCAGGCAGCTTCCCTGCACCAGAACTCAGCAGGGACAGGTTTAGGGCCGATCATGGAACCCCAAGATGCACCTTGACAGCTGCTGCAGCCCCAAGCCCCATCCCTGCACCCACTGCACTCTTAGGTGCTGCACTGAAGGATCCTGTCTCTGTCCCCACAGATGCCCCTGTCCCCAGTGGCCAGGGGAGCACCCAGCCCCACTGAGCACCCACTTGGGAGAACACAAGGGGATGGAGGGAATTTCTCTCCCCAGTTAGGGTTGTCCTGTGTGTTCCTACCAGCTTTGGGACATGGCCACTCTCCATGCAGCCAAGATTTGTTTTCAGGCCAACGCTGATCCCAGAGCGAAGCCAGACATGGTCCAGCTCTGAGGTATGAGGAGAGGCAGCTGAATGCCAGGGTCAGTGCCAGCAGCAGGGTCTCTGGGGTACAGGGGCAGCCCATCTGCAGAGTGACTCAGGACTTTCCCAGCCCAGGGCAGCTGCTTTCCCCTGGAGCATCCTTGGAGCCCAAGGAGGGTCCCAGTCCCCGGCTCAGAGCCACAGGCAGCCCCTGGCCGTGGTTTGCCATCCTTGCCACGCTCCAGCTCACAGATCCCACAGGGACAGCCATGACCTCCTGTGCAATCCTGGCCAGGAGGCTGCCCTGGATGCCTGCCTGTCTGGGCAGGAGCAGACCTTGGAGAGGAGCAGCCTGCTGGGATTTTAAGTTTTGCCCATATTGAAGAATTTGTGGCAGCCCCCACTAAACCCATCTGCTGGTAAAGCCTCCTCATTCCTGCTCCAGCCACACTTCCAGCTGGGCTTTCCTCCTCCCACACCCCACACTCTGCTGTGGGGTTGTGGCCAGTGGGTGCTGGTGCCACCCCATGCTCCCAGCTTCACTCCAGCCTCTCCCCCTTCCTTCCCTGACCTTTGGATTCAATTTCTCCCTGTTAGCTGATGTCCAAACAGGGTCCCAGGGGGCTCTCCACCAGCAGAAAGAAATCTCAGCAACAAACATCCACCCCAACAGACAGGGCTGGCAGGGAGCCCCCACACCCCTGCCTGGGCACTGACACACATCCCAGCTGCTTCCCTTTTTTATGGGAATCTGCAAAAATACCCCAATTCTTGGCAAGTGGGTGATGCTACAGGAAGGCACCCTGGCAAAGGGAATGTCTTGAGTTTGGTGTTTCCAGGTGGGTGTGGGAAGGGGAGATGCCTGAAAGAGGGAATGGGGACAGCATCTTTCTTTAGTACTAAAGGGATTAAACATCTTAAACCTGAAACAAGGTAAACAGTCTGCTTTGGCTTGGGTGGGGAAACCCTAGAACTTCTGCTTCATGCCATTTTATACAATCAAAGATCAGTTTGTGCTGAAAAGGTGAAGGAAGAGAAGCAAAAAGTTGGCTCCAGCAGTTTCTTTTTGTTGAAATGAGTTGAATCATGACCCAGTAATGGCACCCAGCTCCCAGTCTGCCTATGGGAGGATCATGGCAGAAATCCTGGTTACTCAGTTTGGGGGNGGGGGTCCAAGGGCCAAGGCACTCACAGCTCACACTCCCCTCCTGCTGCTGTAGCTCTGGGCTCACACTGGTGAGGAGTGATGTATTTTTAATTCGTTTAAGGGAATTAAGCTCATCTGTGTCTGACTACTCACACGGCCTCCACTTTCATTAATTTCTGAGCTGCTTGCCTGGCTTCCTCTGGCTCTGGCAGGGGTTTGGCATCACAGGGAGACCAATTTCCTGCACATTTGACAGATGTGGGTCACTGGAGAGCAGCAGGAGATCCCATTTGCCCCTTCCCCACAGTGGGGAGTAGTTTGGGTCACCCACCTCAGCAGTCCCATAGGGACATTCTACATTGTCCATCATGTGCTGCTGGAGAGCAGCGTGCTGGCAGCTGGAGAGCCTCTGCCCTTCTGAGGTCCCCAACCTTCTTTCCAGGGTCCCCAACCTTCTCTCTGGGGTCCCTGACCTTCTTCCCAGGGTCCCTGACCATCTTTCCATCTTCCTTTTGAAACCCTTCTGTGATGCAGCTCGTAAACAGACACAAAAGCAGGGGGGGAAGAAGAGATAAGATAAAAATAACAGCAGCAGGAGTGGGTTTGAAGTAAATAACAGGAAAACATCAAAGAGGAGGGGGAGTGATGCTCTGAGGAGGTATTTATAGCTGGCTCTGTGGTTCCTCAGGATAGACCTGTGTGTCCCCATGGAGCCTCTTCCCTGGCCCCCACAAGCGTGTTTGTGTCCCTGCCTTGCAGTCAGCCCTTCCCCAGGAGTCTTCCACATGGATTCAGCCTGAAGGCAGAGCACATCCCCACAGCTTTGAGAGACCACTCAGGGAAAGGCTGATGCTCTGAAAAGGCTCTGAGCCCAGCTCTCTGTGGCACTTGCTGTAGGGGCCATCACACCTGGCACGAAGCAGCTTCCACTTCCAGGCTTTTTTTTCCCTGCCAAGTCCTCAATGAGAGCTTTTTCTCCCCACAGCCCTCCTGGGGCTCACATTTGAGAGCAATGCTGATTGCCTGGGAAAAGCCAGGCACCAGCAGAGCGAGGGATGAGAGATGGCCACGGAGGGAATGCTTGGTGCTGTGACTCAGCCCCCTCCCTACGATGGATCCATCCCACGCCTCCTCGATGCTGCAGCGAGCATTGGGCATCTGGATGGCTCAGCTAATGGGGACACCCTAATTAGATGTGTCTGGAGCAATGCACCTTACCCCTGGGCTGCTGATGTGCAGGGAATTTTTTGGAGGCTGGTTGAGCCCTTTGCACCTCACAGGAGAAGGCACTGGGGGTGCACACAGTGGTTTGTAGGTGCAGAGAGGAGCTGGAGGTGCAGGAAGCATTAGGGAAAGCTGTTCAGCCCCTTCGGATGGACCCAGGGGCAAGGGGGGTTGCTCCCAGGTCTGTCATGGGACTTGCCTGTGGCCAGGGAACATGGTAGCAGTGACCTTTTCAGCTGCCTTCTGCTTTGGGGAGCCTCAGCTCCTCTTAAAGCATCTGTCCCCATGAAAAGTGCTTTGGAGGGATTTAGGGCTTTGGGGGAGAGCAGATTGGCAGCAAACCCTCCAACCAGCTGTGCAGAGTCAGGACCTTTTGGAAAAGGGAAATCTGGGTCATTTCCACCCACCTGGAGCCTCAAAATGTCCTCCTTCTTTGCAGCCATCTCCCAGGCTGGGGGAGCAGCCGCTGCTCCGCGCTAACTCTGCACACCCTCGCTGCTGCTCTCTAATCAGACTCAGGGTTTGCAATTAAGCGACACAGAGCAACCCTGGGGACAGAACCTGCTGTTTGAGCCCAGCTCAGACGAGTTTGGGGAGGGAGAGACCTGATTTCCCACTTAGCAGACAGGTCACGATCGGTGGATTCATTGATCCCAGAAAGCAAAGCCTCCGCTTCATTAGAGACATGCTGGTGATGAACGCGGCCTCGGGGAGCAGGGAAGCTGTGAGAATCCTTCCCTAAATGTTATCTCCACGAGGCTCAGAGCAGGTGTTGAGAAGCTCCTCCGACAGGATGGCTTCCTCTGGAGGGAACCTGCTCCATCCCACTGTGCCCATCATGTGTGAGGCTCTGAGGGGCACTGGAGCTCCCTGGAAATGCTGAGGATGGAAAAATGCACCTTTATGCCTCTGTGTCTGCCTCTTCCCTGTGCTTCTCCCCACTGAAGTGTGACAAGGGCACAATGGCCTGGCTCAAAGCAGTGTGAGCTGTGGCTGTGCCAGGGCAGAGCACCCGGGCGAGACCCAGCTTCAACACAAGGTTCACCTGGAGTCAGCGTGGAAGTCCCAGAGCCTGGGGGGTTTGTGAGGGGTGTTCACCCAGAGGCATGGACACAACAAAGCCTTGGAGAGCTGGTTCAGGTGCAGACAGCAGGGGCAGGGCAGAGAAGAGGCAGCCCCACCGACTGGGCACACTGAAGCTGGGCAAGACCCTTGAGCAAAGTCCTGCTCGCTCTGCTCCTGAACCACGACCGTGTGCATATAAAATGTTCTGACAGTAACAGCCAGATCCTGCTCTGTCCTCTGCTGCATTCCTGATTTTCCCTCCCCAGGTCAGCTCTCCCAGAGGGAGGTTTCCACACTGGCTCCTGCCAATGGTTACTGGCAATAACTTCTCAATGCCCTTCAATGCAGCTGCTCGAGGCAGCAGATGGGGATGGGGGTTGAAGCTGAGCCAGACTGGCTGTTTTGCAAGGATAGCTAGCTCAGGATCAGCTGGGCTTATGCAAGTAGCTCCATCTACTCCCAAAGTTCCCATTCTCTCCTGTAAATACCTATTGAGATACTGGTTGATGCTGGGAGCAGCTTCACCGAGGTGAGCGTAGCCCACAAGCTGGAGCAGGGCCCTGCACCATCCCCTTCCCTGAAATCACGACTCTGCATGGTAACAACACCCACAGGCAAAAAGCAAGGGAAGGACTGTGAGCCTTCCACATGGAAATTTTGAAGGTTTTCCTGGTTCTCTGCATGAGGGGAATCACGCAGGGGATGTGGCTTTTAAGGAGGTTTCTGCTCCAGGGAATCACGCTGTGCTGCTGGTTCGGGGCAGGGATGTGTCATCCTGCTCCTGCAGGTGTTAGGACTTCTTTTTGCCAATTCTTCCAAGAAAGCATCTCCCGTGGGCAAACCTGGCTGGCAGGACTCCCTGACGCCAACACAGGCATCCTCAGCTTTCATCAGTGACAAGCCTCCCACGCCGTGACACGTCCCCTTCGCAGGGGCAGATCTTGAGCTCCCAAGCATTTGGCTCCAGTTTCTGGCTCATGCTGATACATGGACGAGCTGGAAGCAAAGCATCCTCTACCCAGCTTGGCTTCCAGTTTGGGAGCATCTCAGGCTTTTGGAGAATTTAGGTACGTGGAGGTGGTGTTGGTTGTTCTCTGTATCCCTGGGTATTTAAGGGAACTCAAGGAACAGTGGGGGCATGGGAAGGAGGAAAGGAGCAGCTGTCTCTCTGGATTTACAGGGATCAGCAGCTGAGCAAGTCCTCAGCATAACCAGGGTGTAACTGGGAGCAGAGTCTGCCTCACATACCATATGCTCCCAATCCACTACGCTCAATCAAGCCTAATAAAATTGATAGGGGAGCATTGAAAATCTCGTGATTAATTCTTTATGATCTGTAATAGGGGAGCTGTGTGCCAATTACTCAAGTAAATCATTCATCAGAAAATAAATAGAACTAACCTCCAGCACAAACACTAGAGGATTTCCACTAGGATTGCAGGTCTGGATTGCAGCGTCACACCGCTGGTAACTGTACATTATCTGATGGAGGACACAGGAGTAGCTGCAGTTTTGCTGCTTCTCCCCAAGGTTTCAGCTCTGTGCTCCAGCATCATTTGTTGTTCTTCACCACACGTTTCAATGCTCTGTCCTTGACCTCCATGACCCATCAGCACAGCGTGGTCAACAAACCTGCAAGGGCCAAACCCACAGGGATCAGCTTTATTTCAGGGCTGGTTTGAACGTGAGGACCATGACACAGGGGCATGGACAAAAATGAATGGGAGTAAGACTTGTCTTTTATTTTCCCAGCAAGGAAACGAATCATTTGGCCTGGAAACTTATTCCTGGTCTTGTAAGAAGAGCTGTCCCTCTGTGCTGAAGTTACCGGACTGCAGTTTCCCAATCAATGTCCCATTTCTAAGGGAAAACCACCCAACAGCACTCCCTGCCCTAGATTTCCACATGTGGGGAATTTCCCGGGCTGTGTTTGAAATTTGAAATGCTCCTGAACAAACTGCATCTTGCCAAGCCACAGTGTCCTGCTAACACACATTCAGCATCCTTTGCCATGATGCAATTCCATATTCATCGGGGGCCTCTTGGGACTGTGGTGGGATTTCAAGGGGCCCTGAGGGAGTTCATGCTGAGAAAGGACTTGGGAAAGCTGAGGGCAATGTCCTCTTCCTGAGCTCGGTGCTCTGAAAGGGAGAGCTGGATTAAAGGCATGCCATGGGGAAAAGAGGAGGGATGGGCACATAAAATCCAGCCTTTGCAGAAAGCCCTCTTTGTCTCCTTCGCAGCTGCAGGGATGTGTACAAGGTGGGATGAAGGCCAGCACAGAGGGGCCCCACTGCCACAAACGTCTTCTTTCCTTCTTACATGGAAAATCTTCCATGGACAGGGAATTTGGCAGTGGAAATGGCAAGGAGGCTCAAGTGTGATTCGCTGCCCCAAACCCAATGGAGCTGGTAGCTGGACCCTGGATCCTGCAGCACGTGCCTTCACTGGGCTGACAGGACAGACGTTTCCAGGACAGCCCAGCTCTGCCGACCCTAAATGAGGAGCCAGTGAGACAGTTCATCCCTCTGCACCTCCTCACCATCCATCCCTCAGCCAGACCCATTCCTCCTCCCACTGTGACACAACACCCTTGTCCCTTCCCAGCTGGCAGCACTGGCATCACCAGGACACCCTCCCCTTGGAGCCAGGAGGACAGTTTGGAGATTTCTCCCTGCTGATTCCTCCTGGAGAGGGACACTAGCATCTCACACATAAATGAGGAGCCAGTGAGACAGTTCATCCCTCTGCACCTCCTCACCATCCATCCCTCAGCCAGACCCATTCCTCCTCCCACTGTGACACAACACCCTTGTCCCTTCCCAGCTGGCAGCACTGGCATCACCAGGACACCCTCCCCTTGGAGCCAGGAGGACAGTTTGGAGATTTCTCCCTGCTGATTCCTCCTGGAGAGGGACACTAGCATCTCACACATCCCAGCCACCATCGCTTCCCCCATCCACATCGCCCTTCCTGCTGCTCCCAGCACCAAGCTGGTGGGACTCAGAACAAACATCCTCCCACCTGCTCCCGCGGCCCAGCCCGGGAGATGGCAGAGGCGATAATTACACACTTGGCACAGCAAAATTATCCAGCGCGGGGGAGAAGAGGCCGGAAGCAGCTGGAGATCATCCATGGGGAACGCTGCTCCCACCCACAGTGCCTCGGTGTGTGCCTCACCCCAAAGCAGCCCAGCTCACACCGTGAACGTGCTCCTTGGGCCCTGTGTGAGCACCCCGAGGGCCGGAGCTGACGGTGCAGGTGGGGGGGTGGGGATGTGCTGGTGCTCCGAGGGGTTTGGAGCAGCAGAACTAAGGAAGGCTGGCTTCCCCTGGAGCCAAACTGGGATCCCTGGGGTCTGCTGAAGTGTATCCTCCAAGGATGCCATTCTCCTGGGAAGGGCTTCAAGTGAGCCATCACTCATGTACACTTTTGGTGCCTGCCAGGACAGGAGTACTCAGAGATCCTGTCCCTTTCCTGCTCCCATGAGACTCTGGGAGGGACACTTGCAGCTCATTCACACCAAATTCCTTTCAGAAGAAAATTTATTTCCTTGCAAAGCAGGATCTGCAAAAGCAGAGACCCTCAGGGGTCTACAGGGATGATACTACCCTATTTTCCAGACAGATCCAGGACTGCAGCCCATGAGGTGCACCAACCAGAAACATCCTAGAGAGGACCGAAGAAAAAAAAAATAACATGAGTAGTAATAATAACAGCAATAAAAAAAATATATACTGCACTGGCTGAAGGGAGAAGGCTGCAATGAATTGTCCTTAAAATACGTTTAGACTTGGTGGCTTTAGATTTTGCCCTTGAATGAGTAATATTGGTCAAGCGACATTTAATTTCCTGTGCCAGGGAGCCACTGCAGTTGTTTCCCGGCTCCTGGGCCTGGTGTGAGCACTGAACTGGGACAGGGCAGGGGATGGACAGGGACCACAGAATCACAGAATGGTTTCATTTGGAAGGGACCTTAACGATCATCTCATTCCACCCCCAGCCATGGGCTGGGAAACTTTGCACTAGGCCAGGTGCCCAGGCTCCAAGCCCAGTCCAGCCTGGCCTGGAACACTTCCAGGCATGGGGCAGTCAGTTTTCTCTGGGCAAAAGGGAATGGGGAGGGATGAGGCAAGGGGCAGGCACGGAGTTGGCAGGGAACGGGCAGGGGTTGGCAGGGGTTGGCAGGGGCCAGATGAGGGCTGGCAGTGCCTGCCTCTGCCCCCGCAGCAGCGGGACCCACTCAGTTCCCGCTCCCTCTCCCACCAGGGCCGTCCCCCTCCCAGCCGCCCTCCAGCTCCCGCTGCGGCCCCGGGGGGTCCGTCCCGCCCGCTCCCGCTGCTCCCGCGGGCAGGGTCAAAGTGCGCCCGCGGGGCCGCTCTCC
>VZRH01000916.1:228254-263770 GCA_013397555.1 Urocynchramus pylzowi
GCCCCGGGGAGGGCCCGGCCTGGGGCAGCGCGGGGAGCCCGGGGATGGATCCCCCGCTCCGCCGGTGCCGCCGCGGAGCTCGGCAGATCCGCTGGGAATCGCCCCCGGGTTGTGCCCGCAGGTGCAGCAGGCCTCGGGATGCTCGGTCCCCGGTTCCCCAGGTGCTACCCACCGCCCTCCCCGGCCCGGTTCCACCCCAGGCGGGACGGCAGGGTCTGAGCAGGAAGCAGGGCTGCGCTGGCACTGCGCGGAGTGCCCGGGGGTGCTGCCACCGGCTCACACGGGTGCCCCTGCGGCTCTTGTTGAAGTGCCCATGCAGCTCTCAGCCAGGTATCCGTTCATCCCTCACTCAGGTGCCGATACAGCTCTCACCCAAGTGCCCACGCAGCTCTCATCTAGGTGCCTGTATTGCTCTTCCAAGTGCCTGTGCAGCTCTCTCCCGCGTGCCCGTTTATGTCTCGCCCAGGTGCCCATGCAGCTGTCGCCTGGGTGCCTGTACAGCTCTCACCCAGCTGCCCGTGCTGTTCCCACCCTCCCTGACTTGGGGCTTTGATCAAGCGGGCACCGCTTGCCACGGTCATTGATCCCCCACCGTGGAGGAGGGGGCAAAGTTGAATGTTCTGTGCCTGTTACGTGGCTGTCCCAGCAGCTCGCAGAGACAGCTCATCCCATTAGGGCTCCCCTTTTATCCCGAAAAGCACACGCCAGGCACAGGCCAATCTGCCTCCCGCTGGCAGCCGCGAATTTGGTTGTTGAGCAGGAGAAAAGAAGGTGAGTGCAATGTTAACGATGGTGCCTGCCAGGAGTTAGTAGGTCAAGAAGCTTTTGTTCAGCCCGTGCTAGCACTGTGCTCAGCACCGTACAAAACGAGAGGAAAGAAGCTGTCCTGGTCCCACGGGATTGCAATTGAAGCGGGATTAGACAGTTCGGCCCCGGTGCCAGCAGCTGCTTGGGTTGTGGCTTGGCAGTTTGGAGGGACCAGGTCTGGTGGGGAAGGGCTGCTCGGTGGTGAAGGGAGGGGAGGAGAGGCTGTGGAGGGTGGGAATAGGGAAAGATGGATCTGGATCAGGCTATGGGGGCTTTTCCCATTGTTCCCTGCCAGCACCCGTGGCCCCAGGGCTCGGGTGAAGGAGCCTGGAGGATCTGGGGCAGTGGTGGTTTGAGGACAGCTGTGGGCCCCTGTGGGGATCCATCCCCCCTTTCCCCAGGGCTGTGCAGTCTTTGCTCCTGCACTTTGCACCTTGGGCAGCCACGGCTGGGCAGGAGGCGCTTGGAGTGACTGGTTGTGCCCTGGGCCAGCACGGGAGCTGTTCCCACAGCCTTTTCTCTGGGCTAGGAAAGGTGCTGGGTTCACCAGCCCCTTTCCACGGATGACACTGTGGCTCTGGTTCTTCCCAAGAGCCTGTGAGGAGCCAGTGGGAATTTCCCTCCCTTCCGGACGGGCGGGTGGAGCCGATACCTTTTCGAGCTGTGCCTGTCCCCTGGCACCCAAAGGTCTTGAAAACACAGCTGTGTTGGGGAAGCAAAAACCTTCCACGTCTCAATGTTTTCCTCTTTGTTTTGTTTCAAGTGAGGGCTGGGCTTGGGATAGGCTATTTTGTTTTTTGTTTTCAAAGGTTTTGACCAAAAAAAAAAAAAAAAAGGACACTGTCTGTTTTTCATCCAAATACCAGCACAGGGAGAGGGAGTGTGGAGGGAGAAGCAGCATGGCTTACTGCACGTAAAAACGCTGACAATGTCAGGGAGCTGTCTTGGGAAAAATCTCTCCTTTTAAAAAGGAGAGCAGTGAGTTTTAAGGGATTTTTGTTGTTGTCATTAAGACAGGAAATACTTCTGCAGCTCCTTACAGCACAAATGCATTCCCCCTTGCTGTGGAGGGGGTTTGCAGCACTCTGACTTTATGGGAGATGAGTTTGAAGCTGACAGAGTTCATTGCTCGGGGATTCCATGCAGACCGGCATCCCTGGGACAGTCCTGTGTCCCCAGGGACGCTGAGATGCTGTGGAATGGTGCTCCCTCTCCTAAAACACTCATGAGCTGAGGACTGGTGCTCATCCTCAGAGCAGCAGTGTCACCTCTGATCCTGTGTCCTTTTGGGCACGCTGTGAGTGTGGGGCTCCCAGAGGGCCCAGTGCCCCTGAGGTTTGGGGGGCAGCTTGGAGAAGCCCTCGTCCTTCTGGGCTCTGCACCTTGACACTTTGCAAGCTGTAACAACACGTTGCTTAGGGCTAGTGAGAGGTTCACCTACCCTTGGTGGGTTTGGTTTGAGGTGAAGTGTCCCTGTGGGATCCTGCCCTGAAGCAACCATCCCTTTTTCCACAGGTGGATGTGGCAGCCATGGTGCGGCTCTTTGGCTACGTGGATGTGACCGACACTGGCTTCATTGTGGCTGTCCTCTCAATCGCCTTCAACCCTTTCTTCTGGAATGTGGTAAGAACTGCCTTTGTGCCAGCTGCTCCTTTACTCTCAGCCTTCCTTTCCCAGCTTCCTTTGGGAATAAAAACCTCTTTTGAGAAGCCTGCTGGGCTGGGTGGGGGGAACTGTGCTCAATTAGACCTTAGGAGTGGGTGAGCAGGGGGCTGTGCTGCAGCTCCTGGGGCTGGGGGTGACTGTGAGGGCTGTCACAGAGGAGGTGAAGGTGGGAGCCAGCTCAGGATACAGAAGGAATTTGGAGCTGAGCTTGGGAGAGGGAGCAGAGCAATCAAACCCATCCTTCACCCACATGTCCCACCCAGCAGCCAGGCACTGCTCACTACTGGGACTGAGCATGAATGGCATTAATCCCCATCAGGGTGGCTGCACTGGATATCTTGCCTGCTGCTTCCCCTTGAAATATGTTGGCAGCTGTTCTTGTGGATGGCAGGAAGCAAAAACAGTCAGCCAAAAGTTGGCCTGAAAAAATTCCTCCTCCATCATGCTGCAAAGCCTGGCAGAGAGCTGCAGGGTTGGCAGCAAGCCAGCCCTAGGAGGAGCAGGATACCTGTGCATGGGTGATGTTTGCTGTGGCTGTGGGTGCCACAGTGCTTTGGGAGCCAAGGCTGGAGAAACCTCCACTGCCTGTTACTGCTGTGGTTTGCTGCCTCCTTGCAAAACCAGCAGGAGTGATTGCTAGCTCCATTCTGGAGCATTCCAGAGCCAATATGCCAAGCAGGAAGCCCAGGCTGGCTGCAGGACGAAGTGGCTCCCACCCTGCAGCACCTTCAGCAGCACAGCTGAGGTGTGGGGTGACACATCCCTGCAGGCACTCCTGGGAATGGGATGTCATCTCGGCCACGATTCCCAATCCACCCGCCAAGCCTCCCTGCAGGGATTCTCTCCCCGGAGAATTCTCCTGAAAAAGGCCTTATTTTTCCAGAGGGGAAGGACTCCTCTCTCTCTGAGTGCGGGGGCTCTTGAGATTGTCTCACACTGGGCTTTGGAAAAGGGAGGCTCTACTGGCTGTGAGTCACTTTGGAAACCTCTGTCAGAGCTCTTTGTTGCAGCCTCTCTAATTTTTCATGCAACTCGTTATTAAAAAGTCTCACGGTGTCTGAAATGCGAGCTGGAATATGCCACATTATTTCGACTGTGGAGTCATCATTTAGCATAAAGAATCAATGAACAAGAAGATTCAGGATGTGGTCTCTGGGGGGAGAGGCTGGCTCCAGCGAGAAACTGCATGAAAGGCAAAGAAAAAAGTACTTTATTAGCATCTGCTGCTATGCCTGCAACTCGTGGGACGCCTGCAGCTTGGGAAATAGCGTTGCTTTTTGGATGAGGAGTTTGGCTGCTGTTAAAGGACAGGGAAAGCCGCTGTCAGAACAGGAAGTTTGTTGCTCTGCGCTGCTGTTGTCCCCTCGCAGGGGTTGGAGAGCAGCACCGTTGGCAGCAGGTGGCACTCCAAGCCAGACGAGCAGGAGGTTTGAGTGAGCAGCCTGAGCTGGGTGTTGGGGAAAGCTGTGAGTGTGGCATTCCGTGTTTCCCGGCTGGAATGGGCCGGGTGGCTCTTGCAGTCCGTGTGCCTCCGTCCTCGCTCTGCCCAAGGCCCCCAGCATCTCCCTGGTGTTTTCAGTCCCAGTGTGTGGCTCACACCAGGCAATGCTGGAAGGTTCTTGCAGGGAGTCTGGGTCCTGCAGCCCTAAACAAGCCCCCACTGTCGGGTGCATTTCAGCAAGAGTGGCCCTGGCTATCCTTGGATTTTCCCTGACCTCCTTCCTTTACCTCCTCCCCATCCTTTTATCCATGTGGTCATTCCCCTCCCCGCACCCAGCCAGCAGCTCTTCTTTCTTTCCCTACATCCCTGCACAGACTCTCTCTGTCCTTGGCTGTTTTGAGTTCTTTCCCAGCAGCTGAGATTGCTTCTGCATCTGAATTACTGTGGGTTTCCAAGAGCTTCAGAGCAAAGACTGGAATTCTGCACAGTGCCAAGCACTCTTTGCTCTCTCTGCTCAATAACTAATGTGGGACGCTGGTCAAAATCTCTCCTGTGCATGAAATTCCTGATTTGGATAGAAATTGGGTGGGGATGCATTGATTTAGTTCAGTGTCTTAATTCCCTTTTTCTGCTGAACTCCAGCCAGGTCTGCCTCTTCCAAAGTTTGGCACTGGGTTGTCCTTGCTGTGCAGTGCCTCTGAATAAATATGTGGTGGGGAAACCCCGGCTCCATGCAATGCTTGGATCATGGAGAGGCACATCCCAAGGCCTTGATCATAGCAAGGTGACCTGGTGAGCACCAGGCATGTTTCTCTGGGACAAAACCTGTAGAGTTTGGGGATGAAGCTCAAACTCTGGAGGCTGTGGAAGAGTGTGGCCTCCAGAGAAAAATGTGATGCTTGTCAAGTTGGTGGATGTACTTTAGGTAAGAGTAATTTTGAGGACCAGAGTCTAAATGGGGCAATTTGCAGACTCCAGCTGAGCTGTGCTGATACTCCCTCCTGTTCTCTACAGGGGAGAAAAGCTCTTCCAGGAGGCCTCAGGACTCGCAATTCCCACCTTCCTCCCTACAGGCATGTGCAGGAGGGCACCAGCAATGTCTCCCCAGGGCCACCTGCTGCATTTCCTTACCAAACCCTGGGCTTCCACCCCCTTCATGCTAGTTAAAATCCTGCCTGTTCCTGGACAGGTTATATTGTCCATGGCACAGCCTGAACGTGTTCCTGCCCTATTCTCTAGTTTTTTTCTCATACATTTTTCCTCTCTCCTTCTCGTGCTGTCTCTGCTTTCCCACCCACTGTGTCTGTTATGAGAGGAGCTGCAGGGAGCTGTGGTCCCACAGGAGGCAGGGTGCAGGTGAGGTCTCAAAAGGCAGCAGCAGAGCTGTTTTGGGAATGAAATCACTTAAAACTCCCCAAGGATGTTCAGTGCAGCCAGGAGACCTGAGCCAGCGTGGGGCTGTAGAGAGGCACCCAGCAAGGAGCAGGCCCATCTCTGGAGCTGTGCCATAAAACATTAATGAGGCCAGAGCAGCAGGAACTTCAATAAATCCCATCTGTGTTTGGAAAGCCGCAGAACGATGGGAGAAACTTCTCATCCCTTGGTAACTAAGGGAGGCATTAAATAAAAACTCCTCAGGGACAAACATTTTCAAGCCAAGAGAGGCAGATAACCTGCATGCAGGAGGCTCTAAAGAGCTGGCTTGGCACACGAGGACTTTCTAGAAAGCTGGAAGGTTTCTGTCACTCCCAGTAGCAGCCAGGCATAGCCATGAGGCCGTAGTCTGACGTCCATCACCACGCAAGTGAGTTTTAAGTGGGGAGTGATCCATCAGCAATCTTTTCTTGATTTGAGCCTCTTAAAAATTTAGGTCTGGCGTCATGGACAGATTTAGAAATGGCTCATCTTCAGCTGGCACCCTCACTCCTCCCATCACCTCTGGTCACCCCCGAGAGACACCAGTGTGTCTCACAGGAATCTGCAGGGTGAAACCTCAAATGTCACAGCTAGGAACAGGCTTGGCGTAATTTAGCATGATTTTAAAGAAAATAGACCCCATCAGACAGTGATTTTATTCTTCAAGGTTGCAGCTTTTCCTGTTCAGGGTAACACGATCTCCGTTCTAGACTTCTGTCAAGCGTTTAAGCTGCATGAGGTTTTGATTAAAGAAGTAGTTGCACGGGGACCTGGGCTGACAACGCCTGGCTCCTGATGGATGTGTATCTCTTGGTTCATTTATTTTTAATTTCCCATCCTTTTCTCCTTCTTTGGAGACTGGAGGAATCTGCCTAGTGGGTAAGAAGTGCTTGCACTGGAAGGGAGGGGGGAGATTGCAGGCACTAGCAGTCTGATTTCGCCTACCTCTGACCACTTCTTCCACCTTGGAGGAAGGTGACTGGCCCAAAACATCCCCACGCTGCTGGGAAGTAGATGGAAGCTCAGGAGATGCCGGAAACCTCAGTGAGCCAAAGTCTGAGAAACCTTTTGGGGACGGGAGAAAAAAGCCTGATGTTGGGAGATTTCAGCAGCTCTCACTGCCTGTCTTGTAGAAGGAAAGGCTTGAGCTGTGGCTTGATGGTGGTGTGTCAGCACCTCGCTGGGGAAAGGAAATTGCAAGGTATAAAATAACTGTGTGAGGGCTGGGATGGCAGCAGAGTCTTGCAGGGAGTGCACCTCAGTCACCTGAAGTTTACAGGATTGGGAGATGAATGAATTGGGGTGATTCAATATTTTTTTTTCTGGCCTTCAAATTCTGTCAACCTGCGAGACTTTTGTGGGCTCCCCCACAAACCTTTGCCTTCCTGCAGCTGCAGGGGAGAGCAGAAAACAGCCCTCAACCAGCTTCTGGAAAGTGCTTTTAGACCCCATCATAGCAGCCATGGCACAGCGGCGATGATTATCTGCTTATAACAGATGCTAGATCAATAGCAGGGCTTCAAGCTACGCTGCAAGGCAATTGACTGCAGAAAGTGTTTCTTTATTGGGGTAAAGCTGGGCTTGCAACGAGGCTCAGATCCGCTCTTACATCTCCGGTCTTAAAATGTCACCACCAGCTCTGATGCCTTTCATCCTTTGTGCAGGGAGAGAACGCACATTATTCATAATTGGACTCTCTACCAGGCAGCAATAGCCATTTTCATTTCCTACAATAGCTGAGAAAGAGTGAGGATTTGCCTTTTTTTTTTTTTTTTTCCATCTCCCAAATAGCATTTAGTGGCAATTTTATTCCAAGTGACTTGGTAACGCTTTCACTCCGGCAGCGAGGGCTTCTCAGCGCCGCTGTAACGCGTGGAAGCGGATGGCATCGATTCTCCAGCTCTCGTAACAGAGCCAGTCCTGCCTGGGTGTGTAACACCAGGCCTGTTTGTCTCCTAAATTTAGCTTTTCCAGCGTGTCAGCACCGCTGTGAGCCTCATAACAAGCACCAGAACTGGGTCGCACCCTCTGGCGTGCTGGCTGGACTGGCACAATTAGGAGCGCTGTCACCTTGAGGGAGAGCCACATCCTTCGTCCCAGCACTGCTTCCCACAGCCTCACAGCTGGAGGTGGTGGTGTTTTCATCTAAATCCTCTTGAAGAAGCTGTGCAATATATTTTTATGATGTCCCTGCAGGCTGCGCTGCCTGTGGAGGGGGTATTGTGGAGCCCAGCCCGGCCAGGCAGCTGTGAGCTGAGGTGCTTTGTCTGTGTGTCGAGCTGGGCACGGTCTCAGGGCTCTGGGTGAGGTGGTGACAGTCATTCCAGCAGCTGCCCACCCACTGTGCACGGGTACCTGCCAAGGCAGGCTGTGCTTGGGAAGCTGAGCCATTTCTGTGCCTATTCCTAGAGTGAATTTGGGATCCAGCTGGTGTGTGACATGCCAGCTCAGCATTTCTCAAAACCAAGGTCAGAATCTGCCTCTCACCTCACAGCTGACCTGATAAGCAACCTCCTTTTTTTAGCATCTGCAGAGTGCTTCCCTGAAAACTTAGTGTCTTTGTTGTATATACTGGACTTCTCTTGTTTAGTATTTTAAAAATAAACTGCAGGCTTCTGGCAGCACTGCTGGAGTAAGTCAGCACATACACAAAAGATGAAAAAAAAAATATTTAAGCCAAGAGTCTTGTTTCCATATGGGATCAGAGGATTATCTTTAGACCCTGGAAGCTGGAAGAGGCCCTTTCTTCTGCATCCCACTCCATCCCTCTCCTGCCATCCTGCTGCTAAGCCTTCTCACGTGCAAGTCTGTGGCCACCTGTGTCTCACGGGACAAGGGAAAAGGTGCAGCTGGAAGCAAAAAAGTAAGTGGTTTTATCTACCCAGACCAGCAGGTGTGGAAGAGGCTCCTCCTGCGTGGCCCTGGGCTGTGGCAGTGTTTGTGCCTGGGGGCTGGGAGCTGCTGGAGCCCCAAGGGGAGAAACCCACTGCCACCCCCGGAATGTGAGCTATCCAGGGGCTGGGCAGGGGCCTGCCACAGTGGCAGACGTGAGCCGGGTCTATTCCAGCTGTGCCATGGCACAGACTGTTTAGCAGAAGCCTGCCCAGTTCCCAGAAGGATGGGATCTCCCAAAATAGGCTGTTGGATGGAGAAATGCAGACACGCAGTGTGCCGGGTGCTCTTGGGAGGTTATTTCCGTAAGCCCCGCTGCTGTGCTTCCATCAGGATGCAGTTGCATCTTCTGCATGTTTGGAGACTCAAGGTGGGGAGGGAGTCCTTGGGCTTTCATGGTGGGGGTGCTGACTCTGGCTTGTGGCAGGCTGGTGGCACCCCAAAGAAAATGCCACCTCATTTTCCCTATTTTTTTTCCCCCCTGGATGAACTCCAAGGGGACACATCTCCAGTTGCTCACAAAGCAGCAGCAAATGGGTGGGAAAGTAGATTAGTAAATCACTAAAGCAAAACCCTCTGTGTGTTTTCCACCTCTATAATGACCTCTGTGGCATGTGCAGCTGGAAGTGGTTCTTGGCAGGAGCATCCCACATCCCTGCTCTCCTGAGTGTGGCACCAGATACTTCAGCAGCCTGGTCACAGCAGTGCTTGTTGGACATTGGTTCGTTGTAAATATTAATAACGTCATCTTAATTAAAGCAAACAAGTATGTGCAGCCTCCCAGGCTGCCTGCCTGCATCAGCCCCCTTACATTCTCCTTCCTAAGGGATCCTGACAAAGCTTTAAAACCCCTGTACCCAAACCCAGGGGAAAAAAAGTTGATTCTTGGAAGCTGGTGCTAATGTATTTCGTTGATGGAGGACATGAGCTGTGGACACAAGAGTGTGCCTGGGTTAGTTGATATGTGGCAGAGGGATGGGAGCAGCAGTGCACTGACTGTACAGAGCAAGGGGTTTTGATTTTGGAGGGTGACCCCAACCCAGGGGAAGGGCTGTGGAGCTGCTGCCTGAATTTTCCTTTTCCCTACCAAGCCATCTGAATTTCTGTGCTTGCTCCTATGCAGGAATGAGTTAAACATTTGCTTTCCAGAAAAGCTGGAAGCCCTGGGCTTTTACACCTGCACATGGCTTCATCAAACTGCCCTGCTCGTCCAGTGGGCATTGAGGCCAAGGAGAGGAAGACTGGTGGGAACTCTTGATTTTCCCACGTGTCATTGAAATCATGAACCTCTGTGGTGAAGTAGAGACTCACCTGGATTGGACAGTATCTTACCTGTTTTTTTCTTTGTGAAACCTTTTTTTGTTCCCTCTTTTTACTCCCCCAGACCAGGGATGATGCAGCCATGGGCTCATTCTGCAGGTCTGCATGTGCAAGCTCTGCTTTGTCTGGCTGAAGGGTTTTCACTTGCTATCTGTGTAGGCACATTTTTGGTGTGATCCTTTTTGTACTTTGGGGAAGAAAAAGGCTATGAACAGCTCACAGCCCTGAAGAGGGTGAAATGGAGATGGGTTTTAGCAATTTTCTGTGCTTTTGGCGGTTGCGGGGAAGCCTGACCGTCAGGGCTCCCAGAACGCCTTCGTCACCTCCTTTGTACCGTGGGAGGTTTGCTCATTATCTGGTTTCTGCTTCACTTATAAAAGAAGCTGTAATTGTAGCAGCTCCTTGCCATAAAAGCAGAAAGACATTTTCTGTAAAGGAAAGTGTACATGCAGCTTTTATGATCCTTTACAGTACTTCTTCTGCCCGCTTTTCTTGCCTCCTGCCCTTTGTCCAGCATCATCTCTGTGCCTGCCTGCTGCTCAGCGTGACCACCTCTGGCTTAAACCTCTTCTTTGCACCTTTCAGATAGAAAAAGTTGGGCATCCTCCTTGTCAGTCTTGTTGAGTGAAGGGAAGACAGACCCCAAATCCCCCCATGTAGTCAGGTGTTCCAATTCCTGCCTCTTCCCTCAGAGCTGCCAGCCCAGTAGCAGATGCTCAGTCTGCATCATTCCAGGTAGGGTTTTGGACTGGGGAAGTGAACCTTGTCCATCTGTCTGTGACTGAGGTGTCCATCTGTAACAGGAAGTAATACTAAATCTGATCACTTTGAGGCACACATGCCTGTTCCTATAAAAAGCCAGAATGACCTCAGACGAGATACTGTATTTTTAACTATGAAGCATTCCTACTAAGTGCCCTTTCCTGTTTATTTTTACCAGGACATTGTTGTAATGACTGCAGACTTACTCATTTCATTCCCAAGGCTGGAGAGCAGCATTGAATTAGTTTCATTCCGAGATTTTGTTGTACAATCATTTTCCAGAGACTGATGTACTCGGAAGCCAAAGCGGGTGCATTGCCCAACGGAGGAACATTACTTTTCTTCCTGTATCCATTAAGCTTTGGCCACTGGTGCGGATGTGAGTAGATCCATATCTGGAAGGACTTTCTCAGCCTCTCTCCTCCAGCTCTGTGCAGGCCTCTGGTAGAAATTTGTGGAGCAAAAGGCTGTAAGAATCTTCGAGCACTGGATGCAGGGCTGGTATCTGTATCCCAGCACTGGGCTTTGGGGCTGCAGGAAGGGGAAGGAGCTCCCCTGGGATGCAGATCACAGGATCTGAGGATGACTGAGTGTTCACTGGGCTTTTGGGTTCCTTTTCTTGCATTGTACAGATGAACAAATACTGTGGGGCACGTGGTTACACCCATCCCCAGCCAGAGGAACCCCAGTGCTGACACCAGCAGGGCCCAGGGGTCTGGTGGTTGTGTTTAACCCTTCAGGCTGTTATTACCTGTTGTGCCCGTGTGTTGAACATCTCATCCCTGGGCAGAGGGGAACGGAGCCTGGGTTACATAAAGATCACATTGTCCCTCTCTATTGTTGCTGCCACGACAGCAGCATCACAAACATGCGTGTCCTCAGTGGGAAATGTTCCCAGGGGAGCTTAACACGGAGCGTGGAACATGATCTGTCCAGCTGGGAGAGGACAGGAGGCCCTTCCAGACGAAATCAGTGCTTTGCTGAGCATGGCCAGTGCAACCAGTACCTCTATTCCAACAACCTCTCACTCCTCTGTGAAGGAGTATTGGATTTCTCTTGCATTTTGTGCTCTCTGAGGCGGATTTATTTTTTTCTCCCCCCTTCCCTGTCCCCCTCCCATCACAGCTCCTGGGGGAACGATGAGCGGGTACACGCTGTCCAGAGGAGGGGTGTGTTGGGACTCCTTATTAGCAGACTTATTCTAGAGAATTAAACCCTAATTTCACAAAAGGGCAGCAAGAGAGAGGCTGCAGCTCTGAGAGGAGCTGAGTTGGCTTTGTGTGTTGTTTGCAAATAGCACAAGAAGTCCTGGTCGGAGCCTGCTGGTCCTGGTCACTGGGGTATTGTGACCAAAAGAGTAATTGCTGTTTTTCTTTTCTATTTAAAACAAAAATTACAAAGTCGTGTACAAGGAAACCAGCCATGGCTCCTCTACCATGCTGTCACTTGTGCCTCCACTTGTTTTTGGTTTCAGGCAGGGCTTTAAAATGTTCCTATTCCTCTTCCATTTTATCTTTTTAACACCCCTCTGCAAAGTGTTCCTCTGCGTTGCCTGTCATTGTTTCTCCCTGAATTAATTGTTGTGTGTAATTGTGACCTGCTGCAGGACGCTGCCTTGCTCTATTAGAGAGAGGTGCTAATGAAGAACATTGGGTACCACATTACCCAATGTAAGAGCAAGGCTCAGCTCTCTGGGACATGTACTTGCTGTACTGTTACTGCCAGCCCGGCAGAAATGGTGTTTTTGTCTCATCACTCACTGGCTAATGATTGTAATTTTTACTTGCTGGGAAACTCTGGATATTATGGACTTCATTAACAAATACATGAGATGCTACCAGACCTGCATAAGGGGGAGAGAGGAAGAAAACAACCCCAGCGTGGAGGCAATTTTGTTATTTATCTGTAGCAGTAGAAGGGATGCAGAATTAGTGTGGGATTCGGCGGTGTGGCTAATGAGCTGGGCTGAGCTGGAATCCAAGCAAACCTATTAAGGAGAGCAGACTGCAAAGATGATGCCCAGTCCTGAAAACCTTCACATCAAACACAGGATCCAGGCAGTGCTGGATGGCTCAGCTGCTTTATCTTCCTCTATGTGGGGCCGGGTGCTTGTGTGCTTCTGGGTTTGTGTCTCTGGAGGCTGCTGCTTGCTGTCACCCACAGCCTTTCTCCATCCCCTTCTCTCCTGCCACCTCCCTCTTACTCATACATTGGGTGAATTGGAGCTTCTGATTTGATTTTTAAGACAACAGAGCCAGAGTATTTTCACTCCCATGGGCCACAGCTCCTTGAGTAATTGCCTGAATTGAAATATTGCAGCATCCAGCACTAGTTTTCAGTTGCAGGCAGTGTGACATCTGCAGGTTGGGCTGGCTGGGGACACTGGCTGCTCACTGTGGTACCTGAACCTGTATCTGCAATTAAATACAGGTCATACAGGAGAGAAAGAAACACCTGATTTAGCTGACACCTCCAGTATAGCTTTACACGGTCTCTTTGCAATGAATCAGAGGCTGCAAGTAATGTCAGTTGTTAGGTGACCTCAATCTCCTTTTACCTGGTGCCCATGAAAGCTTGTTTCAGTTCAGGAACAGGATATTTCCTACATAGCACACTCTGGCTGAAGATTGAGCATTTTCACTCCACCTAGAATAACTGCTTTTTAATCAGGCTGACCTTATTTGCAACGGTGACAGCAATTGGAACTAGAGGTTTGCAGCAGCGTTGGGAAGCTTTGAGGAGCAGAATAGATGCTTCGTGATGCAGATAAAGCTTTATCTCCACATTTTAAACCAAACCCAAGGCTCTGAAGTGAATTCAGAGGGACTTGACCTCAGCACTGTGATCCATTGGGATCCAGGGCCTCGTTTGGAAATAACGCAACCGAACGGAGGCGCGAAAGTAAAAGGTCTTAAAAAAAAAAGGAGAGATGTTTATCTTGTAACGTGGCATTTGTACTGAGTCCTTGCTGACAGTGTGGTGCAGCAAAGAGCTTGTCTTCCTAAATCCGTGCCAGTTCAAACATCGTCAGTGCTATTGTTGGATCGCTTTGTTTGAAAATGGGTCTGTTGGGTAGACGGCCTGGTTCAATGATAGCAGCTGTGTAGAACACTTCAGGCTCTTCCTCAGCTTTGCTTTATTTAGGGCTGCATGAGTACAAGCAACAGGAAAAAATCCCATGCAAATACAGGATGTGATGTGGGCAGAATGTTCTCAGTCACTCAAGAGACTGGCACACACCTTTGCTTCTGGTTTGTTTATGAAAGTGCCTGCTATGGGCTGCCTGTTTCCAATCTGTTTGCCCCAAGGAAAAGACTCTGAGCTTCAGAGAAAAGTGTGAAAATACAAGGCTTGTGGTTTTCTGGATGGGGACTGTGTGCAGTGGGAAGCTGAGTGTGGGCCAAGTCATCTGGGCATGGAAGATGAAAAGAAATCCGGCAAAACGCTTCACCGTCCTGCTCATGAGATGCTCATCTGGCAGCACTTACCTTCCCTCTGAGCGCCAGCAGAGCCTCACATATTAGTGTAGGGGCAGTTTCTGCCTTTCCCTAATCTCAGGAGATTATTTCATTTGGTTGCACTCCTGGTTTAGAAGAGCTGGGTGTGTCCCGGCTGCTCCCCGTTCCCCCACGCAGCCTGTGTGCCTCCCACTGTTGGGCCATCCCTTCCACAGCCCAGGCTGGGACTGGAAAGGTCCTTCCCCATCCCGTGCTGTGCTCTGGAGAAATCATTATTTCACAAATAGTTTTTCCATGGGGTTTGCTGGCTGGGAAAATCGGATTGGGCTGAGCCTGATTCCCTGGCTGGTGGTGGGAGCGCATCGCCCTTCCCCTTCATTCTCGGGGAGTGATCATAAGGGCTCCCCATGCCCCCTCTCAGAATTAATTAACACAGCTCGTTCTGGGTTATTGAAATCACCTGCCTTCAGCTTCCAGCTCTTTGGACATAAATCATGAGCTCTTTGCTTTGAGGAGAAACTGTTCGGATTTTGTGTTGGAAATTGCTAGCAAATACAGCCCATATTCTGTGTCATTTTTGTTTTTATTGAAGAGGAGAGGATGTGGCTCATGGAACATCGATGGACCCAGGCTGCCTTGGCATACACTAAGCAAGGGCTTGTTTTCATTGCAGCCAGCTAATGAGATCCTACTTTGACAAATCACATAAACACTATTAGAGAAATGAAATTTCTTATCTCACTCTCTATCATGAGTGGATTCAAGGTAAAGGCTCATATGGAGGTAATCTGGAGGGATAACTCTGAGGTAAAGTGCACCTAGTCTTTATGAAACCCTTATCTGTTTACCTGCAGACTTGTTTTGTTTCCCCAGCTCAAGGCTGTTAGCTGAGGTGACCTGTGCCGTTTCAGTCCAATTACTTTCACTAGGCATGGGTGCAGGAGGGTTGTTTTTTAGGCTAAAAGTGGTGGAGGCAGGCTGGGTTACTTCAATATCCTTCCGTTTCTTTAGAAGTGGAGTCACTTTATTCTTTTCCCTGTGTCAAAGTGCTCAGACTGGACCCTGTTGACCTCCTCACTGGCAGCATTCATGAGGACAGAGTCACTAGAAGAGGCACTCCAGCTTATGTTTCATCCTCTTAACTTGAAGGTTTGGGTGATGGGGACTGTAGACAGTGAGAGTTTGTCATGCTGTCTCATCTCACTGCAGCTTTTTGGTTTTGGAGAGCAGCCCACCCTGCTCTCTGCTTCTAGGTAGTTCTATTCTTCAGCACTTGGATGTTCTCCTTTTTTTTTGAAGCCCTTTGTGTGTTCCAAACCCCATGTTCCACTGTGAGAGCCTGCAAGCATGTGGTTTTTCCCTCTGTGCAGCTCTTTGTCACCTGGGTGTGCAGCCCCAGTGTTCCAGCTGGCTGTTCCTCACCTCAGTGTCCTTACACAGCCAGGCCACACATCGCCTTGTCTCTCCAAAATCCCTCTCCTGTTTCTTTTGGCTGGAACAAACAACAAACCCCCCATCCAGAGCCAGTGAAAAGCAATGGAAAAATCCTCCTTGCGTCAAATCGACGCCTTCCTTTCCAAACTGAAAGCCCTTGGCAGACGTGGAGGAGCTGAGCTGTGCTGCTCAGCTGTGGCTCGCTGACAACTCTTACTGCCATCACACCAGTGAGGGAATGGGAAAGGGGAAAAACTTAACTGGTAGAGCTTGCTGGGGAGACCTTGATGAGCCAGCCCGTCCCCATCTCTTGGGACACTTGCCAGCCCGCAAACCGGGTGCTTGGAGCCTCCAGGCTCTGCCAGAGTCCCTGCCATGCTCTGGCTCCATGTGCATGGGCACAGACTGTCACCTGTTGTCCCCAGCACCTGTTGCTTGCCATCAAACCGTCTCTGGGTGCATCTTTTCTTGGGGTATTATATTTACCATGAAAAAGCCTTTACAAGCTCCATGGACACAGTCCTCAGCCTGGTTTGCCTCACAGCTCACATGAAACCATTAAGGTGGTGCTTGTCTCTTCTCATATCAGTTCAATGTTTTAATTGCATGAACTGGAAGCTGCTGCTCCAGTACTTGGTGGGGGAACTTCACAAGGCTTTAATCATTTGCTAAAAAGCTTTCAGGCTGCATTACCATCTGATGGCTCTCTGTAATGGAGAACCTTCAGAGAAGTAACTCAGTCTCTGCATCAGGTAGTCCACAGCTGCCACAGTTTTTCCTGGTGCAGGCAGGAAGCAGCAAAGCGAAGTGGAGCCCACTGGGATGCTGGCAGGAGCTTGGCAGCTGTGAGCAGCTCCCACAAGGCACTGTGCTGGCAGGAGGGGCTCAGAGCCTCATGGTGGTCTCCTGGTTGCCCCAAGTGCCAGCTTCTCCTCCTGGGCAGTGTCTAGTGGGGGTGGCTCAGCCTGCAGCTCTGCAGTGCCAGCTTTCCATGGTTTGGTGCTTGCAGAGGTGAGGGGTGATGCTCCCACCTAAGGGACAGCAGGTGATGGCACGTGGGATAAAAGCTGCTGGGTGATCTGCTGGCCCCAGTGGAGGAGCACAGCTGAGAACTGGTGGTTCATAGCACAGAAGAGGTGGTGGCTGGGGAATGCCTGAGGGACTGGCCTGCTAAAGGCTGGAGGAGGGAAGACACCCAATGGTGCCCCGTGCTGGGAATCACCGACCAGCGATGGGCACTGGGGTGGGCACACAGGAGTCCCCATGCCCAGCTCAGCCCTGCCTGTCTGCCAGGCCTGCCCACGGGGTGGCTTTGGGGCTCTTGTGGGTTGAGGACCCCTTCCCAGGGCCATGTGCCCCCCCAGGGCTGGCCTGGTGCTCCCACCAGCACATAGGGAAGGAGTTTTGTGCTTTGTATCGGCGGCACCGCTGTGCCTGGAACGTGACTGCAGGGAGGTGATGGCTAATTGCTGCAGCGAGTCAAGGACTGTTTAAGCAGCTAATTAATTCCTCCTAATCAGCCCTTGATCTGTTGAAAACTGCATGGCATTATCTCCTCTGCTGCAACACCTTGATAATTCCTGTCTGAATGGCCTTCACGGAGAACATATTTAAATAAACTCAATAGAGATTTCAGACAGATAGCAACTATAATTACCAGCTTGTACAAATTAAAACCGTGGTTTGTTCTGTTCTTTTCCTCCTGCCTTCGCTGCCCAGAGCTCCTGCTAATCATGTTCCTGCTGCCAGTGGCACGCAGGTCCCCGGGGCATTTTCTGCACATGCCTTTGGAAAGCCTGTGCCTGGTGCTGGGGTGGGCTGATGTGGCTGCACATGGGCACATGCCAGACTCAGGTGGTGTCATTTCTGTGCCAGGGGCTCAGTGCTGTCCTGGTGAGCTGCAGGAACAGCCCCCACACATCCCATGGGGTGACCATGCACGATCCTCCCCAGGAGCAGCCCTGCAGTTTCCCCTCCTGTCTCTCCTAAGCTTTGCAACCTCCTGGAAAGACAGGATTTTTCTCACCTTGGAGGGACACACTCAGCCAAAGTGATGCAGGCTGTCAGGCTGGCCACAGTGTCCACCTGGTGCCCAGAGCTCCCTTTTGGCACTGCTCTGTCTGCTCTGAGTGCTGCTGGCTGCAGCAGGGCTCGAGCGCCGAGTTAGGAGGGATAAGGTCAGGCCATACTCATTTCCTCCACAGCCACTTGGGACAGCCAGAAGGGCTGTCTCCTCTGGCATTTGGCAAAGGTCAGCCAGCCCCAGTGCTTGCATTTCTATTCCAGCCAGCTCTGTTTCCCTGCCTGCTCTTGGGAGCACCACAGCCAGGCCTTGGGTGCTCAGGTCTGTCTTTTTCCTCCCTGTTTTTAGATAAATGTAATGGTTGTGAGCAGGGTTGTTTTCCAGCATCCAAGCAGTAACAGGGAGCAGAGAATGTCCTTATGCTTTAATGAGGGATTACAGGGAATCAGAAAGGGAAAAATGGATTTTTCGTAACAGGAGCAGGTCGATGCCTCTGGTCTCTGTGGGTGAAATAAGGGCAATATCAGGTTTCGTGCTCTTTCAGCAGGTCAGGAGCCACCTGGGGCACATCTTTCCCAGTGGGAGATGCTCACATGGAGCCACCTAAGCCCAGAGTAAGGGATTCTCCTGCCCTAGCACCCCAGGGGAGAACTAACCCTATGGCTGGCCTAGGAGAGGTCAGACTGAAGGAGAAATTTATTCTGTTGGAAGAAATTCCTTACTATAAGGATGGTGAGGCCCTGGCACAGGTTGCCCAGAGAAGCTGTGGCTGTCCCATCCCTGGGAGTGTCCAAGGCCAGGTTGGAACAACCTGGGATAGTGGAAGGTGTGTCCCTGCCCATGGCAGGGGGTGGAATGAGATGAGTTTAAGGTTCCTTCCAACCCAAAGCACTCCGTGATTCTATGGCAATAAATTTGCTCAGGTCTGTTTTGTCTGAAGGTTTTTATTGAGTTGGGTCTGGATCACCCATATCTCCAGGGTTTGCCCTATGAACTTGCATCTTCTTGGAACTGGGGCTCAGATGTACCCTGGAGAGCTCATTGTTCTTCCTCTGGACTTTTCATGGAATTTCTGACTTATGGACCCCTCAGCAGGCTTCCTAGACCCCATAGGATGGGGGAAAATCCTTCATGCTGTCAAATACTGTGAGATGGGTATGTAAAGGGAGGACATCCTGTACACTGTCATCTTTTCTCCATCTCATACTTGGACATTGAATATTTCCATGCCAACAGTTTGTCCAGGGCAAGGGCATCCCAGGAAATGTGCAGAGCATCTCCCTGGATGGATGATGGGATTTTGCAGGATGCAGACACAGCCCCTCTCCCGTGCTCCCTGGAGAGCTGGGAAGCAGACATTCACCTCAATCCTCCCATGCCTCAGTTTCCCTTGATTTGAAAGGAGCTGCTAATCCATCCCAGGCTCCCAGGAGTGCCACAAGGCTAAATTCACCAGTCCCTGCACGTTTTTCTTTGGGTACCATGGTGATGGGGCGATGTGAGGACATAAAATGACTGATTTGCATTGAGATGCAAGGTGTCCCTTTGTCCTGAGCCTTTGGGCTATCTGATTTCATTGCCCATCTCTGGGGCAAGCCAGATATAGCAATGGAGTCACATGAAACAGCACAAAGGCTCTAATTCAGAGCTGGGACTGAGCAATTAAAATGTAGCGTGTTCAGAAGGCAGCTTCCCTGGATGGCAGACAAAAAGAATCAATTTCCTTCAAACAAATACTAAATATTAATGAGAGGCCGTGGTCTGCCATGCACACAGAGCTGGAAAGAGCATTTCCCGTTGATCACTGTGGAGGCAGCTTCGTGAGATGAAATTGCTTTTTGAATGGTTATTTGTGGCCTTTCTCGAGGTGGCTCGTGGTTTGACTACCCAAAAAAAAAAAGGAGAAGGAAACACAGAGCATTTCCATTTTCCATCAGGGCAGGCACTGGGGATGTGTGCCTGTGCTTTCATTTTTGTTTACGCACTTGCCCGAGTGGTTGGGGAAATGTCTTGGATCGGTTACGTAGAAATCAGCCCCAAATTTACATCTAGAAGGAAGCAATTCCCTGGGAACATCAGCCAGCTGAGCCTGCCCCCAGAATGGCCTGCCAAAGGCAGAACATGGGACCCAAGAGCATCCCTGGCTTTGCAGCCACATCCGCTCGTTGATTTATTTCAATAACGAGCATTGGGGGAAACATTAAAAAAATTACTTGCAGCCCTCACCAAGTATCCTAAAGTGAAAGCAGAGTGCTGGGAGCTTTGGAAGAGGAATTTTTTCTATTGCTTTGACCCTTGGGTAAGTCAGGAAACTTTGTATTAACTCCATTTCCAAACTTGGAGTTGGAAGAAAAATAAAAATGCTTCTCTCTCTCCTTTTCCAGGACACACAGCCCTGACATGGGGCTTGCCCATGGTCAGCACAGTGCCCACTTTAGATAGGAGGGCAAACAGCACACCAGGAATGGGTGCAGCCTCCTGGGAAACTGCTGGTCTCAGCCCTGCCCTGTCCCACACACGGCTGTGGAAGATGCTGGAAGCATTTTGCATCCATCACGCAGTAAATAATAACACGTCGGCTCGTGATTTTATAAAGCCATTAAGGCTGCTGCGTAGCTGTGGGTCGATCGAGTGCTAATATTAGCTCAAAATGACTAAAATTAGAAAATTAGAACCAAGCCAGAACTAATTAGTTGTTCAAGGAATAGAACCAGAACCGGAACTAATTAATTGTTACTGGAATATCGCCGCAGGGCCCGCTGGGTGCCGCCGCTTCCAGCCCCGCTCTGGCTCCCAGCTTTGCTTGGGATGGCTCCTGTGGGGGCTTGAAAAGGAGCCTGGGGTCCCATCTGAAGGCTGTGACAGCTAAATAAGAGTTGGCATCTCAGTCCCAGCTGTGTGATGCAGCACAGACTGGGCTGTGCTGGGAGTGATCCCATCGCAGCCGTGGCAGCTGCTGCCTGAAGGGCTCGGGAGCACGGCCCCTCGTCCCGGAATTGCTGCCCAGATGTGCCTTTCTAAAGGTGAGGGGAATTACAGTGACCGCCTCCATGGCTCCCAGAGGCACACCAGCTCTTCCCTCTGATCCCAATGGCTTTGCCTTCTCCTTCAGCTCTGCTGCTGCTGAGGTGCTCTTCAAAGCTCCCTGAGCAAGCCAGGAGCTGCCATCCATGCAAACGCTGCCAGAATAATTTCCAGGGAATTAGGAAGTCGGTACAGATAACTGGCACGTGGCTGCATTTTTCCATCTGCGACTCAAATCACCTGTATGGTCACTTCTTTTTGCTTTCCAAAGGTGGTAATGCACCTTATATTTCTTTTTCCACTCTCTCAGCACTCAAACAGCAGCTCCGATTTTAGCAGCAGCGTGACGCACGGTGTTTTAAATTCAATTTAGAATACAAACTATTTATACCAGCCAGAAAAAGGCAGTGAAGCAGCTCTCTCTGTCATGAGTGGATTTGTAATTTCAGAGCAATCATTGCATAACTAATTGAATCAGCTCTCAGCATGTGAAATCAGTGCCCCTGCTTATCAGAGGTTTTCATCGTTCCCCCCTCCTGAAGCCAGCAGTCCCCCTCCACCAGCATCACTTTGTGCTTCTGCAACAGCCTGGGAAGAAAGCGAGACCTGCAAAGCTGCCTTTTTCTGCTCAAATTGAGCCAATAAATTACCAAATACATTCAGAGTAGATGAAGAGCTGGGTTGCAGGTGCCCCCAAAAGCTGCCCAGGCTCCGTGCGAGGGAGTGAAGTGCATTTGAAGCTAATCAAGTGCCAGCCATGTCTGAGAAGCAAATTGGTGCCGAGATGTTCTGCTGACTCCCACTTCCTGCTTCATTGCCCAGGTGTGCTCTCTCTCCTTGGCTGGAATTTCGGGTCTGGTGTCTGATCCAAACCTCTGGCTTGGTGCCTGAAAGTGGAGCCTGAGAGGGGCAATAAATATAGCGGCAGCTTTCCGAGGGATGCAGGAAAGGTAGAGAATAAAGCAGCTGTAAGGATTTTTATCAGCTGGGAGTGCTGGGCCTGGATTTGGTGACTGGGGTGGATCTGGTCCTGCAGATTTTGGGAGCAGCTCCAACCACCTGCAAGCAGCAGCCCCCAGGGTGAGAGGGCACCTCCTCATCTGTGGGGCAGTTTGGGAAGGGGCCCACCAGTATCTGCAGAACAGGGAGCTGAACATGGGAACCAGGGAAAGGTGTGCTGTGAAGGATGCTAACACCTCCCCAGGGATGCTGTGTGTGGATGTGTGAGTCCTGGGCTGTCACTGCCAGGCTGGGGTGGGTGAGGAGGGCAGACTAAACCTGCATGGCAACAGTTGCAGAGTGCTAATGAAGTCGAAGCAGTTCTCTGGGCAAAGCTGGAGCATCTTGTCTTGGGGAAGCTTGAGGGAGGGCTTGCAAACTTTTCTGTATGTGCAGAGGGAGGGGTTGTTCCTGGCAGGTGTGGTCCCTGGGAATCTTTGTGGGAGATGCCACAGCCCAGAAAATGAGAGCTGAATGTTCCTGTGGTGCATCCCCCTACTCAAGGATCTGTTTTCCTTTCAGAAATTCAGAGCAATATTAGGATCCACAGCAGGGGCCTCATTTCTGATGGCCAGGGGACAGCCTTAGCAATACTCTCAGCCTTGTTGGAGACATGTCCAAGCCTTGTATTCCCTAAAATTGATGTGTAGGGTATTTTCTGGTTTGTTTTTTTCTCTTTTTTTTGAGCCTGTGCCTTGATGCTATTGGCTGACCTCGTGTCCAAGGGCATATGCAGTGCAAGCAGGGTCTGGCTGGTGGGAGAAAGAGCTCCCATGGCTCTTTCCCAATCCCCAGGCTTGATTCAGCCATGTCCCATCAGTGGCCTCCACTTGTTTCTTGCAGAAAGGCACACAGGCAAAGTGTTCTGGGCATGTGAGGCCAAGGCTGTGGGATTTGTGCTCCTGGGGCACTGTGTTCCAAGCACCCCAACCACCCACTTTGTTTTCCCTTGTCTCTCCAGGTAGCCAGATGGGAGCACAAAACACGAGCACTCAGCCAAATCTTCGGCTCTCCCCGTGCTGCCTGTTACTGCCTGGGTGCTGTGATCCTGGTGCTGAACTGTGTGAGGAGCCACTGGTAAGGAGCTCATCCTGCTGCTGTATGTCCATGGAAAGAAATGCCCCTCTAGAGTGAGGGGGAACAGGGACATTTGCTCAGCAGTGTTAAATCCAGCCCCAGCGTATTGCTTTTCCATGGTTGGATAACTTCAGGCAGCAGCAGATTTATTCCAGGGTTTGTAATAAAGATGAGGGATGCAGCAGCATGGCAAACCCATCAGTTTCACCGGTCGTTAAGTGTCACAGGTTACCTTGCTCTGCTCCCTGGGGATGTTTCCTCTCTCCTGTGAGCAGCCCAGGTGGCAGGGCTGTTTACACAGGGTGGATCATATGTAACAGCAGAATTTTTTTAGTTTTCTTGTAAAAATCATAAACAAAATTAAAGCTGCTTTTAAGAAGCCGCAGTTTCCTGTGCAGAAGAGCAGGATTACCTGTGCACTTAACAATCAGTCTGTTGAAACTCTTATCTGCTATCTCTAAACACTACCTGTGCTAGCTAATAGTATTGTATGACTGATAGGCCATACTCCATGGGAATATGTCCTTTAACGCTCCCAGTGCAGCAGAGAGGTTTTACTGCAGAAGATTTCCTCAATGCCGGCAATTTATCTGCGATCTGGTTGGCTTTATCTCCACTGCTGTTAGGAGAGACAGACTCACTAAATTCCCAGATTCAATTATACCAGGGTCACAGCTAATGGGTTGTTTAGTACTCTGGGTAATTTCCCAGGCGCAGAGTTCTCAGGTTGGAATTTGCACATGTATTTAAGAGCTCTGCTTTCCTGGAAATGACACCAGGACCTGCCCTTGCCCTTCTGTGTTTGTCCCAGCTACTGCTGATGGCAGAAACTAAAGAAAGCTTGCAGTGAACAAGGCTATAATCGAATGCAGAGGGCATGTGTGTGTGCTGCTGATGTCTCAGTGACACAGCAGGCTTGGATTTTGCTGGAGAATGTCTCGACAGTCTCTTGCACAAATTACATAGGCACTTGTTGTCTGGGAAGCAATGCAAAGCCTTGTCCTTGCCTTTAATTAAAAACACAGCTGGTGGAGGGGCAGTCTTAATTTCCAGTGGTCCTGCTGGCTCCTGGGTCAGCGAGGCTCATGGGTCACAGCAAGGCATTGAGAGGGAACTGCTGGGGGAGCCAAAGTGGCCTCGTGTGTCCTGGCACTGCGTCACACTTTGCCCCTGCAGAGCCCTCAGAGCCCCACCAGGGCTGGCTCTGCTCTGTGCCACGAGTCTGTGGGGACTGTGGGACTCACTGGGTTTGGCTCTGCCTGTGCAGCCCAGCAGTTGGGCCCTGAAGGAAACAGCAAGGTCGATCCAGGGGCTGGAAAAGCCCCCTCTGAACCTTGGGTTTGGAGGAGAGGCTCTAGAAGATGGGGCAGCTCAGCCCCAGCAGAACACAGATGAGACAGCCCATCCTGATGGGCCAACACCTTTCAAATTATTGCAATGGAAAGTTCATTTTCCTCAGATGTTTCCACGTGGTTGGGTTATTCCCTCCGCTTTCCTTGGTGCTGAAATTGGCCAGAGTAATGGCTAGCAGGCTTTGGAGGCTCTTCTGGCAAGGCAAGCCCTTAACTGTGGGAGGGATTGGGTGGTACCAGAGTGATCATCACAGCAGCAACTGCTGGAGTTATCCCAGAACACACCTGGGAGCCTCACTGCCACCATTCCCAGCTCCGTGAGCCCTCCAGGGCTGCCCAAGGCTTATTGCTCCAGCCTGGAGAGCTTTTGCTGCTTGGCAAGGATTCATCCTGCCCCTTACCCTTGCAGGGTGATACCAGCCAGGGCCAGCCCAGGGTTCCACAGACCAGGGGGGCTTCGTGTGACACAGTCACTGTCATCTCCGTGACCAGTGATACTGGGAGAGACATGTCTAACCTGCTCTTGCTATTTTGCTTTTCCTTTATTTTATTCTCTGAGCAAGATTTCTGCTCCTCAGCCCCTTGGGGGCCATCCCTTGGCGCAGGCTGTGCCTGGCACGGTGGCCAGGGTGGCTTGTGCAGAGCGTGAGGGCTGCTGATAGTGAGCAAAAAGGCAGCCTCAGGGGTCCCTCCACCTCCAGTGCTGTAATCCAGCCTTTAAAACTCCTCTTTTCCTGCTCTGGGGACTTGTTCCGTGGGTGGGGGCTGCCAGGGAGCGATGAGGAGGCCAGGGGATGTTTCTTTTGGTTTTAAAAGCCTCCTTCCTTTTTGCAGCAGAATTTTTGAAAGGCTCCAAGCTGGAGGCGGAGGAGAGGAGGGCAGAGCAGACAGAACTTTGGGAGTGGGTTGGCATTTTAGCTGACAGCACCTGGGAGCCAGGATGTGTGGCTGCTTCACCACCCACCCCACACTGTGGGGTCTGTGCTGGGGTCCCTCCTTAGCCCAGCACCCTGGTGCTCTCGTGCCAGCTTGGAAGGCTCCAGAAGGATTCTTTGCATGGAAGAAGAGGGATGTCTTTGTGCTCAATTAAGCAATTAGATGTTTCCCAGATCTCAGCTTCATTATCAGCCTTGGCTTGCAATCCAGACTGACCTGTGACCAGGGGGGACCTGCTTAGTCAAGTGCACAAGACAAGCATCCTTAATTGCTTTGGTGCAATGATTATTTTCATTACAACAGTTTCTTTCTGCAAGAAGCAAGGAGCTTCCATCACCGAGGTTTTAATCTGTGAAAACAACTCCTGAACTTTTGAACTGTGTGCAGTTTGTGGCTGTTATCAGTGTGACATGGGACGTGACAACCTTCACTGTCCTCCAAACTCACATCCAGTATCTCTCTCCCCTCCCTCACCACGTTGTTGGTATCTTTCCCTGCATCAGTTTATTCACAATTAGCCACTGGCACTGCCTCCAAACCCCCCTGCACTGCCTTTGGCACACCCTGGCACACTCCCCACCCCTGGGCAGGTACACAGGGAGGATCTGAGCCTCCCTCCTGACTGGCCTCGGGATGTTTGCCTGAGCTTAAAGGCAGCACCCATGTGCACACCTTGACTGGGGGGGCTGCAGCTGTTGGGGTGTCTCAGTGTGAGTGAGTCCCACAGAGGCTGTGCCAGCCAGTGCCACTGGCAGTGGCTCAGTGGCATCGTGCTGCAGGCTGGCATCAAGTCCTGTATTGATGCCACACTCTGGGTATTGCCTCCTGTGTGAATTTCTCACTTGGAGCTGATGCTTCCAAGAAAATAAATCTGCCCTGGGACGGGATTTTGCACAGAAGAGGGGTTATTTGTCATTGCCAGGTAGTGCCTCTCACCTTATGCTCAATCCTGTTTAATTTTGTGAGCTGGCACCATGAATGAGTGTGCTGTAAATGGCATCAATCCCAGAACCACAGGGCCCTGTGTGCAGAAGTGGCCGAGGTTGATGATGGGAATCGAGCGTGGCCTGACAGAGCTGGTGCCCCCTCTGAGCCACAGTGCCAGAAATATCTGAGAAATATCTGATACCTGTTCAGGAAAAGCCCCAGGGAGCCAACAGCACCTCCTGCTCACGGCATCCAGATGAGGAAACCTCACAGCTAAGATGTAAGGCAGGGGGAGAAGCTGCCACAGCCCCCAGCTGACCTAAATAACACACACACCCCAGTGCTGTCAGGAAAGCAAAGTCATTATTGGCAAAAGAAGCTGTGAGGATGATGACCGGGCTGACAATTGCCAGCGGTATCGGCAGGATGATTTCGGTGTTGTTGAGGTTGCTGTTTTCTAATGAACAAGATCTTTTGTTGCAGCTTGTGCTGCTGGGCACCACCGGATGGTTTTTATCCCTGTTGCCTCCTTTAGCCAAGAAGAACAAAACCTCCAGCGTGGGGGACAGACCGACGCCCCACGCAGCGACTGTGGCACCTTGCGGCGGTGGCTGTTGTCACCGAAACCCTGGTTGCCTGTACCACTGCTGCTTCCTTGCTGCCTGCTGGCCCCTGGCCCAATTCTGCTCCTATTGTGCTTATCAGCCCCAGTTTCCAGGCTGGTTTTTGGGATCAGTCAGGGAGCACTGCTGGGCTGCTCCCTGCAGCGACCCAGTTTGCTGGACGAGGCCTTTGTCCTCCTTTGGAGGAGAGGGATGACAAAATACACTTGGTGGGGGCCACTGGGAGATGCCCCCAACAAGACCTAGAAACCTCAGCTTCTCTTTTAGTACAATATTTCCATGTTTTCTTCCTGCTCCACGTGGCCTTTGGGGATGTGTTTCGGACTGTGACTTGTTAAGTTTTCTGGTTGAATAAATCAGCACCTGATGTGCAAACCTGGCTGCATGTCCTGTCCGTGTCCCAGCCAGAGGATCTGCTGCCCATTTCCCTCACTCCCACTTTCTTCTGTGAACCCACTGCTGTGACATGTCCATCCCCATAGTGCAGAGCCTTTTTGAGTGGTTTTCCAGTTCATGTGGTTTATTATGTGGCAGACAGAAAGAGGAGAGATTCAGACTAGATATAAGGAAGAAATTTTTTTATGAGGAAACACAAGTTGCCCAGAGAAGCCGTGGCTTCCCCATCTCTGGAAGTGTCCAAGGCCAGGTTGGGTGGGGCTTGGAGCAACCTGGGATAGTGGAAGGTGTCCCTGCCCATGTCAGGGGATTGGAACTGGATGGGCTTTAACCAAAAAAACCCTTCCAACCCAAACCATTCTGGGATTCCCACAGAGCACCGATAAGACTTCTGAGTGTCTGAGCAAGCACCTCTCTGTTTATGGGAAGGGTGGGCAGAACAATGCCTACTGCCTTGGCTACTCCTATCCAGCCAGGAATTAGCCAAATCTGCCAGTTTGGCCAGAGCAGAGTTGAAGGATTTGGGCTTTTCCCAGCTGGTGCAGAATGTGTGCCTTTGGCATCATGCTTCAGACTGGCAAGTGTGGGGACATGTCAGGGGAAGCCCCATTACCCCATGTTCCCTTTGCAAAAGCTGGGGGCATCTTCCAAGCCCCCTCATGGGGACAGCCATGGATGTGACCAAAGTAGGTCTCAGCCTTGCCAGCCTCCCCTGTGCTGGGGGAGGGATGGATGCTCCTCACCATGGCAATCGCTCTGCTCGGCACAGAATGCAGTTCCAGGTACGGGGACAAAGCCTGGCTCTAATTGGTGTCCTCTTGGATGCTGAGCTGCGCCGCTGCCTTGTCGTGAGCCTGAAATAAATGTTGTCACCAACGTGACTCAGAGGCACATGAAGGAAGGGACTGGTTTCATGACAGACTGAAATATGTCATATTTCAGGCTCCCTAGCAAGGGAAATGCCCAAAACCTTGTCCTTCCCTGCCAGGGAGGGCGAAACACGGCCAGGGAGGCTCCCTCACCATCGTGGATGTTGGAATAATTGATGGCTCTGTGCTGCTTGTCACTGCCCAGCGTCATAAATGCTTAAAAGGTTTATTTACCAATTCTGAAAACTCCTGAGCGCATCATGTTTAATGCAAATAGAGAGTGTGTTTAGGAAGATATAAACCATTCCTGGAGGGAAAGGCAGTCCATTATCTCCGTGCAAACACCTCCCTCCCTAGCTGTAAGCCAAACAGCGGGGAACTGAGCAAGACATGCTGATGAGAATAACTAATGCAGGCCTATCCGACCATGGAAAGGAAGGACGGGATCATCTGGAGCAGGAGAGACAGCTTTGCCAAAACAAACCATACCATGTGCTGGTTGCAAAACTTCCAGTTCTGATTCCCAGCCTACCAGTTCATGTTCTTGAAGCCACCTTTGTTCCATGTTCCAAGACCGAGTCAGGTCATCAGCATCGGATAGAGGAGCCCTGAGGATGTGAGAGGGTGTGAATCCAGCTCATCCAGAGCAAGGAGCAGGCTCTGAGGGCTTTGCTCTTGCTGTACCTCTTTCTGCTTTGCCATCTCTTTGCCAATGCCTGGGATCCAAGTGGGTTCCAGCACAGCATTGCTGTCCCAGATTTGCCTCCCTGAGGATCAGCAAATTGCTGTAAAACCCTTCCTGGTGCTGGTGCCCTCTGGATAGGTCCTGGCTAGATGTGGAGCCAAACCCTCATGCTGTGAAAGGCACATCCTGCTCTGTGTGAGGAAAGAGCTGCAGAGCATCCCCAGGGATATCAGGGTGTGTTTTGAGTGCACAGCCAGGCCAGGATTCCTTGGGCAGAAAGGCACATCCCTTCAGGGGCATTGCTTTCCTCCCAAACCCAGGCAGTGCTGGTACCAGGGACACGGATTTTTTGGCTTCTTCGTGGAGGAGACTTGTGTCATTTAAAAATAAACACTACGGAGATGATGCAAAGGGTTGTGCAGCTGCTGCTGCTTCACGGTGCAGCCAGATTTGCGTCTTCCCATCGGAAATGATTTTAAGCTAAGGCAGTGTGAGCCTGGTGAGCACAGGGAGCTATGCTGGGTACTGGAGGAGGGCTGGCCCTGGGGACTATGCCTGCATTGCCTGGGGCCACACTGTTTTTCCTCTGTCTGTGCTTGGCTCCTGGGAAAAGGAATTTCCCTGTAATTTCCAGAGTGTAAATCACCCAGATGCTGTGGTTTTGCTCACTTCTGAGCATATTACATTTATTCCGTGTTTTGTTTCCTTGCTCCAATCCTAACTGATGATTAAATGTCTTGTTCTGGGGTTCTAAAAACTCTTCAACAATAGAAAGTCTAGTGGGAGCAAGCTCAAAGTGAACAAAGGATATCATCCAGGTTCCTAAACCACAGAGTTTAAGTATTATCCTGGGCTTGCTTGGTGCATGAACTTGCCATCAAGCCTTTGAAAGATGTGTTTCCAGCTGCCTGGCCTTCAGCCATGCAGGCAGGACTGTCTCTCTTGGCTTTTATTTGGGCAACAGGGAAAATCCAGAGGTTTGCAGAGCTTAGGGAAGATGGACACCAGGGAAAAAAACTATCCCAAGCCCTGCAGGTAGCATTATGGAAGCACTTTCCAGCTGAGGAGCCCAGGACTGTGGGCAGGAATAACTCTCCTGGCCCTGACAGATAGCATTATGGAAGCACTTTCCAGCTGAGGAGCCCAGGACTGTGGGCAGGAATAACTCTCCTGGCCCTGACAGACAGTGGTGGCCAGAGGCGCAGGAGAGCTGTTATTCCACTTGAATTTTAGCCTCCAGGGTGCTCATTAAAAAAAGGCTCAAAGTTTCCTACCTCATGTGTCAACAACATGTGGAGAAACACTGTGTAGAGCTCTGTGGGTCTGTTATCTCCTCTCACATTATTAATGGTGTTTTTTTTAATCACAGCGTTGTCTCTTTTGTCATCGTGCGTTCGTGTGGGAGCCATGTGCGATGCTGAGCCTGCCAAGCCCTGCCCTGGGCAGAGCTCAGGGGGCTGAAGGGAGGGGTCACCATTATTCCAATCATGAATGAGTATTTGGAAGGTCAGACCCGAAATGCCTTCCCCAGCCTGGAACAGAGGAGCTGTGCTCGCACTCGAGAACGCCTCGTCTCTCGTATTTTCCTTCTGCCGTTCCAATCCTCCCCCTGAGTGTCAGGCTCCAGCCGTGAATCACTCCTGGGCACGTGGCTAACACATGAATGCTGCAAAATATTTTGATGGAGGGGAACGGGGGTGGGAGCACGAGATAATCCAGCCAATTGTTCCCAACCCTTCGAGTCCTGTGCCGAGGCATCGCAGCCTCCAGCATTTGCAAGGGCGTCTGTCCCAGAGCTCTCAGTCATGATGAAAACTGGGATTTGGTGAATAAGGCAAAGCATTTGATATCACAAGTCAGTGGGACTGGTATTTCCAGGAGCGAGCAAGGGTTGTGAGTAGAAATAGCTGCCCCAGATCAAGCCCTGGCTCCTCACAGTCCTCAGCTGATTGCTTCTCCCGTTGGGAGGTTGGGTAGGCCCAAGTGGAAAAGGGAATCTGAAAAGGGGACCTCCTCAGCAGCTTCCCAAAGCTCCACATCTCCCAGGGGACGTGAGTGATGTTAATTATGAGTTGTTGCTTTCAACAGCCCTTGTTGTCTCCCCAACAGCTTCACAGAAGCCATGAAGAGCCAGCCGAAGCTGGAGGGCTGGGACTGCCACTGGACCTACTACTCAGGCTTGGCCATCTCGGCTGTAGGGACCTTGTTTGTCATCTCCAGCTTCTTAGCACTGGGATTCACCGGGACGTTCCTAGGTAAGCACTGAAAATCCAGCAGCTTTACCAGAAAGTGCATTTAATCCTTGCAGGGATCTCTTGCTAGGGCAGAGTCCTGTAGGACTTTCCTCGTCCTTGCCTTCAGGGCTGTTAGCTTTGTCATTCTGATACCAAAGCAGGACCCAATCCTGCTGTTACCACAGAGGGGATGGCTCAGTGGTTTTGTACAGCAAATCCCATCACCTCCAGCATCAAGCCTGGAGGTTTGGAGCACAGCTGCTCATCTGCCAGCCCAAACACCCTCCAGAAAAGGGACCCCAAATTCAAGACCTCACAAGTGGCACTGGCACAGTGGGTGTGAGCTGTCCAGCAGCCCTGCTCCAAGCACCCACCTGCTCATCACACGTGCTGAAGCAGGATGTTGTTTGCTCTCCCCTCTGCAATAAACCTGATGTTCGTTGACAGATCCTTTTATCTCCCGCTTTATGGCAGAAGGCATTTTCCACTGTGCCTGCTTTCACATTTAGAGCGTAATTCTGTTAGCATTGTTGACTTTGAAAACATGCCAGTATGTGTGGAATTCATAAAAATAAAGTAGAGACAGGAACAATAAATATCCAAGGAAAGGGGCAGCTCCTGCTGGCTGAAATAATCACAGCCCCAGCTTTGACACCTCATTTAGGCTGTGCTTTTGCAAGTGCTTTACAAACCAAATTCAATTAGCTCCTGTGGCGTCGCTAGGAAGAAGAGAGGGATGTAATAAGCCTTCCTGGTTTCAAGTGGAGTTGCAAAGAAATGTGTTGAGTTGGCCGAAATCCTGCTGCCAGAAATAGAGCTCAGCACTCCTAAACATGTGCCCTCACCCTCCGTGTGCAGCCTCACTCCTGGCCCCCTGTCACACCCCTGTCCCTCAGCTACCGGGCACCAGCATCCTCCAAAATCACCAGCAGCCCCTGAAGTGATGCTGTGCCTGTGGAGACATGTCCAGAAAGGCCAGGCACAGGAGTACCCGTCAGCAAGAGCTGCTTGAATGCTCCTGAAGTTCAGCCAGATCTGGAGTTGTTTACGTAAAGCCTGATTCATCCGACCAGGAGGATCCACTGGACTTGAACCGCTGGGAAAAAGCAAACAAGTGAGTCAGGCTCAGCGTAAGAGGTGAGAGGGCCCAGTCCCTCAGATCTGTATCCCCCGAGGCAGGGGAGAGCTGGGTGCTCCTGGTCCATATAAGGCATTTCTGCTCCATCCTCCCTGCCAGCCCTGCCCTGGACTGGCACGGAAAGGACCAGCTCTCTCTGCCAGCCGGGCATGACAGGCACCAGGGCAGAGCTGAGTCAGGGTGGGGACATGCCAGGAGCACCAGCCAGGCTGGCTCAGGACCTCTGCAGCACTGAGGCATGGCCCAGCTGGAGCCCCACAGAGGATCCATCCTTGGACTGGTGACAGCTTCTCCACTCCACACACGCCCCATGAGTCCCAGTCAGCAAACTCTTAGTGGAGAATGTCCCTCAGCGTGGTTTGTTGCCCAGCCAAGGGGAAGACAGCAGGTCTGCAGGTCTCTGAGGATCTCATGTGGGTTATTCTCTTGCTCAGGACTCTCAGGACTGGTACTTCCAACATCCATGCAGGATTTTAGTGCTGCCCTGGTGCTGCAGGAGGAGCAAGGACTCCACATAGCAAAGGGCTGCACTGCTTTGGCAAGGAGGGAAATTCAGCTTCTTCTCCCTGTCGACATCTGAGCTCAAGAGAAGTTTTGAGAGAGCCTCTGACAGCAGGCACTTCAGAAATTACAGGAGCTGGATTTGACCCTTTGTGGGTTCAGCAGTGACAGCTGAACCAGGCAGGGCACAGGGCTTCCTGTTGAATTCCTTCCTTACAGCACATTTAGACTCTGGAGCAGCTGCAGAACACTTTGTCTCTAGTGTGGGCTAAATGGTGCAGTGGGAGCTGTGTGAGTCACCCTTCTCCAGCAGCCTGGCTGTGCCACCCCATCTCCAGCACGGCAGCTCCAGCTCCAGCTGCTGTTTGCAGCAGCTGGATGTGGCCCCTCTCCCTGGCACAGCCATCCCTGGTGCCCTGTCTCCATGCTGTGCCCTCACTGGGATTCAGGCATCACTTCAGCATCACTTCAGCACCCTCCTTTTTTGCCCTGTTTCCCAAAAAACACAGTGATGAGGGCTGAGCTTATCTCAAGGCTGAGGACATGGAGAGGCTGCTTTGCCTGTCTGAGCCCATCTGCCTCATACCCCAGTGACATTTCTTCCAGCACTGATCAAGATTTCAAGTCAATCTGACTTGACCAAAGTCTGTTGCTGGGGCTGGAGAAGCCAGCAGCTCTCTGGGGTGAAGCAGAGGTGGTGCTTCAACCCAGGTCAGGCTCCAGGCATTCTGGGGGACCTTGCAGAGTGGCTTTTTGCTGCTGTGATCCCACCCTGAGCAGTGAGATGGCTGCACAGACCTCCAGCAAAAAATAGCTCCTATTAAGTGCCAAAGTGCCCCAGCCTGTCAAGGAGCTGATTCCTGATTGAGGGCTCAGCAAAGGCACAGGAGATGCCCAGGGTGATCTGGGCAGCACAAAACACACACCTGTCCCTGAGCATAAACACATAGAAACCACCTCTCTGGTGGTCATGTTCATTGGACTGTGCAGGTTTAGAGGCTGAAATTACTTTGGAAAAGCTCCTGGGGAGCTGCCTGTGTGCTCCTCCTCGTGGGGAGCCTGCCTGGGGGGTTGCACAGCCCCACCAGTGCTGGGCACAGATAAGCCCCTGCCAGCCCCACGGAGCCAGGGCTCTGTGTGAGCCTCCTCAGTGCCAGTGCCATGTGGGGAATGAGGTGTTCAGCTCAAGGGCGAGGGCGGGCAGGGCATAATGAAGCATTTTGACACATAAGAAAGCACAGAAACGGGCTGTGGCAGGGGGTGATGTGTTCTTTCTACCAGAACAATCTCAGAGATGTATTGCCAAGTAACTGTGAGAACATATAGTATGAATACAAGGCAATTATCTCACTTAGTGGCCTGCAGTTAAAACCCAAAAGCATTGTGTAATTGGGCAGGGGCTGTTTATCCTTAGGAATAAATGTTTTAGCACCATGTGAGGTCAAAGAAATTACACTACGATCCAGGTAATAATAATAACCTTGAATAGTTTGCACTCCTGTAATGCCTTTCATCTGGATTTGTGAGCACTTTCTCACCATACATTAATCCTCACCACCCTCTGTGCTCTAAGAAAGACTGATGTTATGATCGGTGCACAATAGCACCTGGAGGGACAGAGAGACTTGCCCAAGGTCAGGGAAGGGGCTGGCAGCAAAGCTGGGGGCTGAGGGACAGGCTGCTCCTCATGGATCAGGGCTTGTGCAGTGGACATGAGGCATGGATGGTGCAGTGGGCAGAAGGGAACAGAGCTGGGGAAGGGTCTGGAGCACCAGGAGTAGCTGAAAGAGCTAAGAGGGGCTCAGCCTGGAGAAAAGGAGGTTCAGGGGGAGCCTTTTGGCTCTCCACAACTCCCTGACAGGAGGGTGCAGCCAGAGAGGGGTCAGGCTCTGCTCTCAGGGAACTGGGACAGGGCAAGAGGAAATGACCTCAAGTTGTACCAGGGGATGTTTACATTTGATGTCAGGAAAAAAATCTTCACCAAGGAGGTTGTCAAGCCCTGGCACAGGCTGCCCAGAGCAGTGGAGGGATTTAAAAGTCATGTAGATGTGGTGCTTTGTGGTCTCATTTGTAAGACCAGCAGAATCAGAGATCTGCATCCTGGCCCTTTGCCCCTCTGAAATGTTGCTCATGAGCTGCACATCTCCTTGTCATTTCTTTCCCAAGATCCTTTTAGGAGGGTGGAAGGATTGCTCCAAGGTAGATGGGAAGCTGGTTGGATGCTGACAGTTCTGAAAGCTTTCCTCATTACAGATGACAATCACCCATTATCATCATCATCATTGTGCCAATAACTGAGTGGTTTGTAGGCAGAAGTGCTTTTTTCTGAAATTCTGGGAAATTCTCTGAACTATGAGGTAAGGGTGACATTATGGGTGAGAGCCTTTGGTTGTGGTGGTCATGATGAAAACAGCTCCAAACACCATTACACAGCACTGGCTTTATTTTCACATTAAATGGATTTGATCCCATGCACTTGCTTCCTCGTGGAGTGGCATTTGAAAGGCAATTTTACAAATGAGAAAATCAGAATTTACCAGTTGGGACCTCAAGAGCTGTGTCCTGATGAGGAACGTGGCTGCCACAACCTCATTGCAATGCAGGAACCTTCCTTGTGGGCAAAGAGCCATTCCTGGAAAAGCTGATAGACACAGAGTAAACAAACAGCTTCTTTGTTGCTGTTCCCTCAGCCTGGAAGTCAGTGCTGAAACCCTTTGCTGTGTATCCCTGGCAGGGATGCCCTGTGGCACAGGGAGGGTATCAGTGTGCCAAAGCCCCCCGTGACTCACAATTTCATGCAGCCTAACCAGAAGCTCTCTGCTTGCTCTTAGGTGATTATTTTGGCATCCTGATGGAGGAAAAAGTGACCAGCTTCCCCTTCAGTGTCCTGGATAATCCCATGTACTGGGGCAGCACAGCCATCTACCTGGGCTGGTCCCTCATGTGAGTACGTGCCCCTGCAAACACCTCTGGCTGTAGGGCCAGTGGGGGGTCTCTTGGCTGGGCATGAGGTGCCAGGGTGCATTTGGGGCCAAAAAGACACTCTGTGATGGCAGAGAAAGTGCAGCCTGCCCTGACCTCTGTCTCCCTGGCTATTTTTGTGCGTGGAAAATCTTGTGCTGTCTCGAAACACTCGCAGCATTTGTTGTAGAAAAACAAATAGCGGCCGAGTGCTGGGGGAGAGGAGGCATCAGAAATGCTCTGCAGCTGAACGAGGCCCTTGGCAGGCTCTGCACGTGGAAAAATCAACATTCAGGGCCAAATTCATGCAGGGTGTCACTCGGCAGGGGCAGGGCACTGGTACTGGGGAGCAGTGTGACCCTGCAATTACTCTGAAAAAAGCAAAACAAGCCAAGCCACCCTTTCCCCCAGCCCACGGTGAAAACACTTCCGAAACACTCCTTGTGTGATACAACACAGCTTAATAGCCTGCTTAGGAGGAAATGAATAGGCTGTAATTTAGCAGCAAATGAGCAATATACTCTATTCAGTGTAACAAGTTTGATGTGGTTTTCATTTAATATCACATTTTATTTA
>VZRH01000916.1:263810-278348 GCA_013397555.1 Urocynchramus pylzowi
TTGATTAATTTACCCAGGAAAAAAAAAAACAAAAAAAAAAAAAAAAAAAAAAAAAACCAAAAAAAAACCAGAACCAGGCTGTGTTACTTCAGGAGACCATGGAGGGTTGCAGGCTGTTATCACTGGGTATTTTGCACTGGTGCTCCTGACTGTGACCACCTCTCCTCTGCTTGGGTGGAAAAAATGAAGTGCTTTGCCACATTCTGGTCATTTTTTCAGCCATGTGTGCAGCCCCTGGTAATAAGTAAAGCTGATGGTTTCTCTCCTGTCTCCACTGAGCCTTGTTGCTGTTAGTTCTGCACTTGAATTTCCCCCATGTGCTGTCAGGGTTGGCTGCATGAGGCTGTTTCCCTTCCTGGCAGAGCCACGGCACTGGATGGGGTTTAAATCCTGGGAAGTGGTGCAGGATTTAAATGCCAAAGGGAAGCAGTGCTGGGCACGAGAGCTGGCCACAGAGTCTGCAGCAGCAGCCTGGAAATGTTTATATTGCTGTGGGGAGTGGGGCAGAGCTGGGGCAGGATGAGTCCCCCCCACACCACACCACAACCCCCACAGCAGCACAGAAGTAGGGATTTGACCAGGAGGAATTACAAAGAGATCTTTATTTGTTTTAAAATCAGCATCAAACTACTTCCTAAAACCTTTACAGAATCCACTGAAGCCTCCTGAGCTGTTTCTGTTGCAGAACCCCTTCTTCACCCCTCTCACATTGTGCTCTTCCACCACAATTCTGGGCAGGAGCAGCTCCCAGCAGCTCAGGACAGCAGTGATTGCCTCCTTTTTCTCGTTAAAAGGCTGCCACCATTAAGGCCAGCGAGGCGTGACAAATAATTGCTGTGAACAAATTACTGGAGCTGTGCAGAGTGGCACCAAGACACCACCCACCTGCCTGGGGGAAGCTCAGCACAGCCCTTCTCACAGTGGTTTTGGCTGTTTCTCTTCCCTGGGACCTCAGTTCATACAGTCACAGAATCACTTAGGTTGGGACAGAATTATAAAATCATTGAGTCCAAGCGTTAACCCAGCACTGCCATGGTCAGCACTAAAACGTGTCCCCAGATGCCACATTTACATGGCTTTTAGATCCCTCCAGGGATGGTGGGTCCACCACTGCTCTGGGTGGCTGTGCCAGGGCTTGACAGCACTTCCAGGCAAGAAATTTTCCCATTATCCAGCCTAAACCTCCTGTGGGGCACCTTGAGGCCATTTCCTCTTTTTCTGTCGCTGGTATCCCTGGCTTCACGCTTCTGCCAGGGAGCTGGAGAGAGGAGAAGGTTCCCTCTGAGCTTCCTTTTCTCCAGGCTGAGGCCCCCCCAGCCTCAGGTGCTCCAGACCCATCTCTAGATCTTTTCCCTTCTCTGGCCACCCTCCACTGGCTGATTTTGTGGTGGGTCTACACTTTCTCCTGAGGTCCCAGGGCTTTCAGAAAATGTCAGGCGTCTGCCCTCAGAGGCCAGAGCTGATGTCCCATCTCAGCAGGAAGTGGCAGCTGGAGGGATGCTGTAGGAATCATCCAGCTGATTCTGGCCAGACCTAAAACACAGGGCACGTTTGTCCTCCCTTGGTGATGCATCACACTTCTTTTCGTGGCATCAGAACCCAAAGGATTGATCCATTCTCATCCTTAAGGGATGAAAACACATCACATCAACCTGCCTGTCCCCTGACTCCAGTCCAGCCTTACAAGCATCACATGAAGTGACAACCCACAGCCATGGGGAGCTGCAGCAAGGCTGGGGACAGACAGACTTCCTACCCAAAAAAAAAAAAGTCCTAGCAGGAAAACAAAACCTTCCTGACTGATTCATCAGCGCTGCTGCAATCAGATGTGGCCCAATATGTAGGTCAAAGTCGTAAGAGGACAGGAACAGTTCACCCAAATGCTGCTCATCACCTGTGCTGAGCAGCCTCATTTCTCCTGCCAGACAAATGGAGCATTCACTGTGTGGGGACAGCTTTGTGTGCCTCTGGTAGGGAAGTGTTCTAACTCACAGCAACAGGCTGTGTAAATCAGAGCTGGAGCTGCAGCCAAATGATGCAATTAGAGGTCTTGCTGTCAACAAACAATCATGTAAATTTGTTCTCTCTGATAGGAATCAAGAAGCAGACATGACTAAGCATGTAATAGCAGGGAGAGAAGGAAGTTGCCCGAAGCTTCCTAATGAGGGAAAAAGTTATTGCAGAATGAAAATGGTGAAAAAGTAGAGATTTGTGGGTGCCTCTCCAGGGACTGATGAGGCTGGGTGGTACCTGAAGGTGGTTCCAGTATGAGGTTTAGGTAGTTTGGTCTCTCTCTGCAGGTGTGTTTGCCCAGCAGCACAAGTCACCTTGCAGCAGGCTTCTGGGATGTTTATCCTCATAAAATCACAGAATGGTTTGGGTTGGAAGGAACTTTAAAGCTTATCTTAATTGCCCCCCTTAATTAGGACACTGGTGATTGCCTTCAGCTGCTGGTGGCAGCTCTGAGAGGGATGAGAGCTGGCTGTCAGCAAATAAAGTATTTAGCTGGTGCTTGGTGGGGAAATGTGCAAGGCCAGGCTGGACAGGGTTTTGGCTGGGAGTGTGGAAGGTGTCCCTGCCCATGGCAGGGGTGGGATGAGAGGAGGTTTGAGATCCTTTCCAGCAAAACCATTCCGTGATTCTACAATTCTGTGCCATCTCTCTCCAGAGCAGGAGGTGACGAGGATGTTTGGTCCCCAAGCTATGGCCTCTGCCAAAAGGCACAGCCATCTCCATGGTATCCTCAGTTCTTGGTCATGTCACCAGCCAGTGAGGAGCAGTGGTGGCATCGCTGCCCCGTGCTGTGCCTGGTGACATCTGCCAGGAGGACTCATTCCTGAAACACCTTGAAATGGGTTTAAAAGTGAACCAAGCCCCCAGCACCCAGCCCAGTGCAGCACCCACCCCAGCACCCTTCCCAGGGCAGGAGTGGACCTTGCCATCCCTTTCCATCCCCATCCCTGCCCTGGCTGAGCCACCACTTGGATGTGTGTGATGCCATCCACTGCTCCGGCTGCCTGGTGTCCCCTGCACCCTGGGTGGCCCACCTTTTGGGGACATTTCCCTCAGAGCATGGGCTGGGAGCTGCAGCTGTGTGTCAGCAGCTGCTCAGCCCCTTAAACATCCCCATAATCTCAGGATTTAGCATCAAAGCAGGAGCTCTCACAGCAGAGACGTGCAGGGATCAGACTTAAAAGAAGTTGCTGAAGTAGGCTGGGGAAGAGCCTTTGCCAAGTAACATCTGTCTAAGACAGTTAACATTAAGCACAAAAAAAACCCCAACCCTTTTGTTTGCTTCTATTTAATGAGCGAGCAGAGCTCTCTGCAGCCCAGTGTCTCATTTCACTTTCTCCACCAGGTCTTGCATAAGCCCATGTACTTACCTGATCTTCTCCTTCTCTTTCAAAACAGGCACGCCAGCCCAGCTGGCCTTTTGCTGACAGCTGTAGTGGCAATTTCCTACACAATCGCTGTGCTGTATGAGGGGTGAGTAGCTGTGCAGAACTGGAGAGCTTCTAATTATTTCTACCAGCTTTAACTCTCGAGGTTTCAGAGAACTGCACAAGTAGAGGTGGTTTTTTTCCAATTAATTCAGCGGGGAAGAAGGAAAACAGAGGATTTTTCTTTTTTCAATTGTTTTGATAGTGGGCAGATTCCACTCTGAAGCTATTTGCCGAGTTCTAGGAACATTTGTGCATTTTTTTTTATTTTTATCAAAATGAGGCCCTTTTTTCCTTTTGGGTGCCAGATTCTGTCTATAGAAGAACAATAAGGAAGGCAGTGAGAGGACTCATTGTGTCTTCACAAGAGCCCCCTGCAAGAAGCACTTGCATTTTGTAGTTCCTTGGATGGGCTTCTCTGCTGTTTTGCACCACAATAGCCCAGCCAGCAGCACAGGATGGAGCAGCACAAAATAACTCCCAGAAGTAGCAGTTGTACTTCACCAGAGAAAGGTCTTTTGTATTTGCAAGGGAGGAGGAGATGTAGAGAGCCATGGTCTGCATGAGGGGGAGTCTGGGTGTGTGCTGAGCCTTGTCCTGCTTGGCACAGGGATGGTCCTGTAGCTGCTCCACAATCCAGAGAGGCTGAAACCAGGCACAGGAATAGCCAGACTGTGCCAACCTGTGAAGGACAAATTTTGTAGGCCCAAAGGTGAGCACTCAGTAGCCTTGATTTTAATTCTCCCTCCCTTCTTTTGCCCCTCTCTTTTGTCTCTGCCCCCTCTGTCCCCAAATTCCCATCCTCCCAACTACAGGCCTTTCACAGAGGAAATCTATCGGAGGAAGCAGAAGGGAGTGAAGAGCAAGTAGCCCCAGGTACGTTTGCTGATGGGAGCATTTCAGGGGCTGCTTTGCTGTGCTCCCCCACCAACGAGCACCCCAGCCCAGCCTGCCTTCCCTGGCTCCTCCAGAGCCCTTCCCACTCTTCTCAAAGCATTTGAGCTTCAAGCCTCTGCAAAATCCCAGGCAGAGAGGCTTTTCACAGCAGCAGCAGCAGTGTCCGCCTCTTGGCACTCGACCAGCAGCCCCCAAATTGTTTTGATTATACACTTGAGAATCAGTACGAGGGAAAATTGCTGGGAAGCTTTGAGGCTCCAGGCTTAATCTGAATCAGGCAGAAAAATACAACTATTGGCCATGGCAGGTGCTCCAGAGAGTGGCAGGGATGGTGTGAGAGGGCATGTGTGCCTCCTCATCCCTCAGGGAAATCAGGCCTCCCTGCTCCAGCTGCTCCTTGCCTGAGCCAGGAACGTTTCTGCCAGTGGGCCCACCCTAAAACCTCAGCCCAGGCTTGTCTGGGGGGCCAAAAGCTTCTCTGACAGCACAAGCTCCTGGCCAGGCTCCTTTCCTGGGGGTTCATTGCCATCTTGGAACCCCCAGTGCATTTGCCTGCTGGTTTTTGGAGAGCTGGGGCAATCCCACGGCACTGCTGAGGTTTTGGCATCACTGTGCTGCTGTGACAGAGCTGCTGTGGCACCACTGAGGTCCCCAATGGACTCTTGTCCCTTTGTCTTTTGCAGGGCACTCTCTGGGGTACCTCGTGCCTCTCCGGTCCCCACACTGTCCAATTGGCCCATTTTCCTACTGAGATGTATCCTACTAATTAACCCAGCACCCCTTAATGAGCCAACTGAGCTCCCTGCAGCACTGGAAGTGACCAGAGGAACAGCCTGAGCGTGGTGGCAGCTCCTTGCCACAGCCCATGGGAGATGGAGGTCCCTGTCCCCAGGGCTCTGTCCAGGTCCCTGCAGCTCCCAGGAGTTCCACAGTGTGGGACCTCCCCACCTCTTCTCCCACACCAGTTACTGGAGATCTGCAGGCAAAAAGGAATTCCCTTTGGACTGGAGGGAAGCAGAGTAATGATGGAGACACCGGGGGCCTTTCATAAGTGAGCTCTGAGCAAATGGAAGCACCAGCTCCAGCTGGTCCTGATCATCTGCAGGTGCTGCCTCAGAGCCACGAGAAGCAGACAAAGCTCAGGTCCAGCAATGGAGAGAGCTCAGGAGCCCCTGAGGATTCAAACACAGATGGGAAAGGAACAGGGGAAACTGCTGTGAGCTCAACAACAGCAAAACCTGCTGCAAACCCAAAAGCCAACCCCTTCTTTTTTGGGAAAGGAGCCTCCCCATCCAGAGCTGCAGTTTCCCACCCGTGCAGAACCCTGCAGCGTCTCCACACTATTGCAAAGGCTCTGAGAAAAGTGACTGAAAAGCACAGGAATGTGAATGTATGACCTAAACCACACCCCAGGGGCATGGAGGGATGGCAGCTGTCCTGTGGGGAAGCCCCAGCATGGAGAAGACCCCGGGGAAGAGTCAATCCCTGTCTGCACTTCACAGATATCCCACCCCTGGCCATGTTGATGCCCCAGCCCCTCCTTTTCCCTGGGTCCACATGGAGGCTCTGCTGCCTTTCCCACCACCCAGTGCCTTCCAGCTGTTTTCCACGTCTTGCAGGGGCAGTGGGAGGGAGGGAAGAGAGGGCAGGGTTTGTTTCTGCCTTCCACACCGTGCAGCAGCCAGGTACGGATGTGCCCCTCCGCCCCTGCCACCAGCCTGTCCCAAAACTGTCCAGTGCTGAATCCTGCCTTGAACAGAAGGATTGCAGAGGTGATGCTCCAGCCTCAGGCTCTGTTTCCACAGATTCCCAGAACAGTTTGAGAAATAAACTGCAAATGACCGGATGAGCAGGTGCTGGAGAAGGGAGCTGTGCTGCTGCTGCCGGCTCCGCGCGGGCACTGGGACGTGGCACCCCATCTCAGCATCACACTGTCCCCTCCACAGAGGGTCCTCCCTCTGCTCAGTGTCACCTCCACCAAACGGTTCCATTTCCTTTTGCTCTTACACGTTGTAATTAACTCACCCTCCAGGCATTGCTCAGCAGAATTAAAAGTGTTGGTCTCTTTTCAGTCCGGCCTCCATTTCCTCCGGAAGGGCTCACAAATGCTGTGTTTGTGTTTCATCACTTCAGAGCCATTACACATAGATTTATTTTTTTATTGCCATCTCAACCACCTTCCTCTCAAAGATTTGGGCATAGTATTTTATTTTTAGATAAGTTTCCACATTCCCTTCACAGCTAATGTTTATAGAGGGAGGCTAAACCAGCCCAGTACCCATAGCAACCATCGAGGAGAGGATACATTGCATTATTCAGACAATTTATGTCAGAGTTGCCAGTCCTGGCTCAAAGTCTCTGATGTCAATAAACTTGGATTTGTTGATAAGTGAAATCAGTATTTACTGAGGGAGCACGTGCTCATACGGGAAGAATTACTCCTAATGAGAACACAGCGAGGGCTGTATTTGTGCTCTCATTCTGGGCACCATGTGTGCCTTTCCCAGTCCCTTCTGCAAGGCCAGAAGGGACCCCAGTTGTACCATTCCCCTCCCCAGCCAATATCAGCCTCCTAAAAGGTGTGTCTGTCACCATAAACCCCAGTGGTGGAGCTGCTCCCCATGCCATGCCCACAGCACCCCATGAGCACAGGGATTTGGAGCTGTGCTGGGGCTGGCTCCACAGACTCCTTCCCCCTTCATCTGCCATTTCCAGCACGAGGGGTTTTGGGGGCTATGCCAGATACATCCCTGGTTTTAGCAGCTCTTCCCACAGCAGCCAGCACGGGTTAAACATGTCTGCTTTCACAGAACTGGTTCTGGCTGCCATAAAGTTGGAGTTGGATATTTTAGAGGAACTGGAGGGAAGGTGAGGAGCTGGAAGTTGATGTTTCAGCCCATCTCACAGGGGCTGAGCCCATTCCTTTCTCCCTGGGGCAGGGGGTGGCCTTGGCCAGGACCAGTCCCAGGTGTTGCTGTGCTGCTCCCTGGGGCTGCAGGGAGGGAAACACAGAGACACCATTATTTGTGTTGCTTTATGGTATTTAACAACAAGGAATTAGGGGACTCTCCTTGGTTATAAGGAAAAATAAATGTAATTCCTCTCAAATTTCCTAATATTTCCAAGAATTTGAGATTACACAGGGAGGGGGTGAAACCTTCAGGCTGAGCACGAAGTGCTGGTGGTGTCACAGCTCTTTCCCCTCTTCCTGGCTGCAGCTGGGACACATCCTGCATGGATGCAGGGGTGGATCTCGTGGCCAGGATCAGAATATGAGTCCTGCTGCTTCCAAAGGACAGACCTGCACTGTGGGACCCCCAGGACCAGCTGGCTGCAGCCCCAGTTCTGCAGTGGCACAGGCAGGAGCATCCAGCTCTTGCAGAGACATCAAGGACCAAATGGGGTCCCTGGAAATGGGGTCACGGGGCCATTTTCACACCTTCATGCCTTCAAAATCCAGGATGGGGCTTTCTGGGCCCACTGGAGCTTGGCAGGGAGGTTGTTTGCAGCCTTGGGAATTGCTTCACGTGATGCTGTGTGCTGACGCCACAGATAACACTTCCTTTGAAGTTTGGGATATTTCTCCAGAGCAAACACCAGGAAAGGAGAAACTAGTTAAATCTCAACTCCTAGCTGGCAGGGACAGCTGGGTCAGCCAGGTCATGGCTCTGTGCTGCCTCAGCTCCCCCCATCCCACCAGACAACCTCTGTGCCCACCCTGGTGGAGGTTTTCTCTGCGTGGTTGCTTGTATGGCTCCCCCACACACAGCTCCCTTCCATGGAACTGCACGAGGCAATTCCTTGGGATGAGAGGATCATCTCTGCAATGAACACCCCAGCAACGGGGATGCAGGGCCAGCTCTCAGGATGCTTCATCCAGGAACACTTCAGCAGGTGGAGGCTGCATGCTTGTGGGTGGTGGTGACACCCAGGAGCAGGGACAAAGTGGAAGCGGCCTTCTCTCCGGTGATGGTGACACCCAGGAGCAGGGACACATTCCCAAAGCCCTTCTCTCCGGTGGTGGTGACACCCAGGAGCAGGGACACATTCCCAAAGCCCTTCTCTCCGGTGGTGGTGACACCCAGGAGCAGGGACACATTCCCAAAGCCCTTCTCTCCGGTGGTGGTGACACCCAGGAGCAGGGACACATTCCCAAAGCCCTTCTCTCCGTTGTGACCGCCTGTAACCCCGTGCCCGTGTTTGCTTTCACCCGGGGAAGCTGCTCTGCCTTGCCCCAGGGGAGGGCCGGCCATCAGCCCTTACGTGGCAAACAAACACAGAATAAACACGTGGCGCAATCGGGGCGGCACGTGTGGCGCTGGCAGCGCTGGGAATTCGCCATTCCCACCCCGCTCCTGCCTGCTGAGTCTGCACTTTGGCTGGCTGGGAAGGTGGCAGGAAATGAGGGGCTCAGGGCTCTGCTGAGGGCTCCCAAACCCATCCCAACACTGAGGCAGAACCTTGGCTTTTTTGCCAGTTCTTGGCAAAAGAATCTCCCAATCCAGGTTGGGATTTGATGTAAAAGCAAAGATGAGCTTTGAGGTTTGGGGGCAGTTTAGGCACTGCTTTATTGGGGATCCCTTAATCCAGAGAAGGTGGACAGGGAACACGAGAGAATTTATCTTTGCAGGGGAATAAACCAGTCTGTTCTACTCCTGCTGTGTAGGGAAAACAATTTGGACTTTAAAGGCTCACAAAGGAATGGGGAGAACGCCCTGGTGGGAAACTATTCCCATGTGGGAAACCCCAGTGCTGGAGCCCAAACAAATGCCATGGGCAGGATGGGGATCCCAGGGCTGAGCTGCATGGGCTCTGCTGGCAGGTCCATGCTCAGGGATCTGGGATACAGGCAGTTCCCAACTCACTGGTGTCCAGGGAAAGCTTTGAAATTTCCCCCAGTGCTGGAGAGAGCAGCAGCAGCAGCGCCCCATGGCCACCATCCCCCTGCCCCAGGCATCTCCCCCATCAGGGAGAGGGTGGAGGAGGCTCCATCCAAGCCAACCCAGCCCTTTCCCCCCCTCACTCCGGGGGCCCTTACGCACGGAGCTCCTGCCATGAGGCAGAGGACAAGTTACCAGGCTGTTTTCTTTAATTTTCACACTCAAAAGCCGCCCCGAGACAGCCCGGTGAGCCGGATCCTCCTTGGATCCTGTTTCAAAGGAAAAAAATGGTTGGAATGTGCTGCTTTTTCCATGTTGCATTTTCGGGAGGAGCTGTTTACGGAGCACAGCTCCTTTCCCAGTCAGGGGCCCAGAGCTGCCACAGTCCTGGGAAGATGTCAGGGCCAGGCTCTGTCTGCTGGCATGGGAGCCTCGAGGGGCCTGGATTTGGCCATGGGCTCAGCCTTTGTGCAGCTCAACTCCCCCAAATCCCACCCTCTCCTCCCCTGTGCTGGCCTCAGCCCCTCCAGACCCTCAGGAGCAGATGTGGGACCTGACAGGAAACATCTCCAGGCTCTGAGCCCCCAGCACTGCTGGCCCTCCCTCTGCCAGCTCCTGCCTGGCACTGCCCACCTGGCTCCCTGCCTCCTCCTGGGCTTTCATTTCTGTCCTGGCAGCCCTGCCAGCCATTGCTATTTCCATGGGAACCTTCCTGAAACCCGCAGCAATGCATCCCCTGGGGTCACCAAGCCCCCCTCTCCCCTGTGCCTTGTATCCCAAGCCCAGTTGGTGCCTATCTCTGCTTACAGGGGACATTTCTCTCTAATCCCAGAGAAGCTGAAGGAAACTCTTCTCTTTGGAAGGGAGCAGAAGGTGCTGGAGTTTGGGGACACATCCAGGACGTGGAGACACCTTTGTTCATGCTGGCAGATTATTGCATGACCCGTGGGCAAGAAGATGGGATGAAAGGAGGTGGAAACTGGGAGCAGGGGATTTCCAGGGTGCTCCTGGCTTGGAGCTGCATCGTGCTGAGCACAGGGATGGTGTCTCAAGGGACCTCTTGCCACTCCTTGCCTGGATAACTCCAGGAACTGGGGATTTGAGACATCTCAGGCTTTCAGATTCTCTGTTAATCAAATCCCAAGTGCTAAAAGGAATCAAGAGACATGAAAAGTGTTGCTAAAGAAGCAGGGGGTGGGGGAGGGAAACAAATAAAGCCACCCCCCATTCCCCAGAGAAGGAGCAGCTTCTGCATCATATCTCATCTGGGAAAAATTATATTTTGGGAATTATGTGCTTCTTCTGAAAAGCCTTAAAGAGATTTAATAAAATGAGACAAGCTAATAATATAGGGAATGAATAGCAACCCTGGATGCTGCATCTTGATTTAATCAGATGTTTTTCTCAGGGGGACAAGCAAGAACTATGGCTAAAGCCTCCCTTCCCTTCCCTACCCAGCTGCTCCCCTCTTCCTCTGGCCATTCACTCCTTCTCCCACCCCGGGGGAGCAGCCAGGGCAGGATTTGGGGTCCCACAAGTCCCTGCTGTTCACCAGCAGCTGCTGGGAAATTCACAGCCCATGCTGGTTCTTTGGGAGCGGGGTGAGGAGCTGGACACCAGCTTGCTCTACAGCCCCCAGGGAGAGGGGCCCTGTCCAAAGGACAGTCCTGGGGGAGAAAAGCAGGAACTGGGGAGCCAGGAGAGCTGGGCTTGGCTCCATGTGCGTGGTTGCTCCAGAGCCTGGGAATGCTGTGTGCTGCTGCAGCGGGGATGAGCCCTTGGTGGGATGTGAAGCATCTGAGAAGGAGCTCATGTGGGATGTGCCCCTCCCCGTGGCTGGGACAGCTGCAGGGTCTGCCTGAGCCAGGTGGGAAGGACACAAATGGCTCTTCCAGCCCCGTTTCACCGCTCAGACCCGCAGCACCCGGCCGTGAACCGAGGCCAGCCCGGCCCCGGGGGGATGATCCTTCGCAGCTCCGCAGCACACTCAGAAACCAAACTCATGTTCTGATGTAATTGTCCTTTTCCGAGTATCCCTGCTCGCCTGTCCCTGTGCTGGGCACCCCGGTGCCGCTCCTGCTTCCTGGAACATTTTGCTTCCTACATTTTTGCCGTGCTGCTGCTGCTGGGAGCTCTGTTTTGCTGCTGCACAGTTCGTCCAAGCCAGGCCCTGGGGAGCCGCGTGTTCTGTCGCCAGGATGTTTGTGTGACTTTCGTGGAATTTCCTTTCCTCAGCCACTTGCTCACAGACACAGGGTGGGTTTTGCTGGTTGGCAGGTGGCTGGTAAACCGAGGAGGGTGAAAATAGGGGGGGAAATAGCAAGAAAACAAGGATTGATCTGTGCTGAAGGTGATTCCGTTAAAGGTGTCGCTGGGGCTCGTGCAGAGCATCCTGCCTGTGGCTCTGGGTGTGCTGAGCTGCTGCACGAAAGGATTCTATCCTCCAAAACCAGGCAAGGAGCAAAACATCCCACAAACAGCAGGGACAAACTCTGGCAGCCGTGGGGGAAATGCCCTTTTACCTGCCTCTGCTTAAGCCTTGGGCTATTTGCAGTCAGGTCAGAAATAGGTGGTGATTTGTAAAAGAGTCATAACTGTGGGAAGGCTTTGCCTTGCAGCGAGGTGGATCCTTTATCATCAATCACTGGCAGTGGCTCCCAGCAAATGTGCTTTGCTCCTGCAGGAGATGAGTTTCTAGATGAGCCTGGGAGGACTCAGCTAATGCTGTGTAATGCTCCCTGCTCGGGCTCTGCGTGACTCCGTGAGGAGCTGGGCTCTGGGATGGCACAGGCAGTGCCCACGACCTCTCCTCTGAGAGCTCCCACCACCAGCAGCTCTCCTCCACCCACCCCAGGTCCCTGACATCCTGTCCTTGCTGTCAGGGGGTCCCTGGCTCTGGTCCCACTCCACCAAGCCCACAGGATCCCAGTGCACATCTGTCCCCTGGCATGCTCTGCCCAAAGAACTGTTCAGAAGGAGCAAATTGATTTCTTTCCTGTCAGCCAGGAGCAGGTTTCAAGCAGGCTATTTTTACCTGTTCCTGACTCTATTAATAGTTGTACGGCCAGCAATAAATGCTGATCGAGATATTTGATTTGTCTGTCCTCCAGAGGTTGCCACTTCCTATTCCCCCCGTTGTTTTCCATCAACCGCTTCAATTAAATGATCTTTTTGTTATTTGGGGTGATACATTTGGGCTTTGTGTTCGGCTATTAAACTTCTCTGCTGTCTCACACACAGATGAATAAACACAGGAAACTGTCCCACTTTCTCTCCTCCAAGTGTCCTTGTGCCTCTGGGCAGGATGTTTCCCTGCAGGCAGGGATGGGGCTGGATGGGGCTGTTTGAGTTGCTGCTCCCTTCCAGACAACCACAACCCCTCTGTCAGCCTTCCAAGGGTGTTTAAATTCATATCCAAGGGTGACACCACACTCAGGGGAGATGAGAAGCTCAGCACCACCCATTTCCCAAGTGGTGCTGATGAAAGACACTGCTCTGTCCCAGTCTGTGTCTTCTGGCTGTCCCTGAGGTCCCTGTCTGTGTTATAGCTGAGGCTTCTGCTGCCCTGAGCCTTATTAAAGCATCACCTTTTGCTAAGTTTGTTGGTGTGGTTGGTTTGAGTTTTTTTGGTTTGGTTTGGTTTGGTTTTTTTGTTTGTTTGTTTGTTTATTTTTGGTTTTGTGTGTGTGTGCGTGGGGTGTTAATTATTATTTTACTTTTATCATAGAACAGGCTGGGTTGGAAGGGACCTTAAAGCTCACTTTGTATCACCCCCAGCCATGGGCAGGGACACCTTCTGCTAAACAAGATTGCTCCAAGTCCTGTCCTACCTGGCCTTGCACACTTCCAGCAATGGGTGCAGACACTCTGGGCAATTTATTCCAGGGCCTCACCACCCTCAGAGGGAAGAATTTCTTCCGAAAATCCCATTTAATTCTGACATCTGTTAGCGTGAAGCCATTCCCCCTTGTCCTGTCCCTCCATCCCTTGTCCAAAGTCCCTCTCCATCTCTTTTGGAGCACCTTTCAGCACTGGAAGGGGCTCTAAGGTCTCCCCGGAGCTTTCCATTCTCCAGACTGACCATTCCCAGTTCTCCCAGTACAGCACCACTCCCATTCCCATTCCCATTCCCGTTCCCGTTCCCGTTCCCGTTCCCATTCCCATTCCCATTCCCGTTCCCATTCCCGTTCCATTCCCGTTCCCATTCCCGTTCCCATTCCCATTCCCATTCCCATTCCCATTCCCATTCCCATCCCTGTTCCCTTTCCCGTTCCCGTTCCCCATCCCGGCCCTGCCCGCGCTGCCGCCGGCCGGACTCTCGCCTGTCCCCTAGCGGGGAGAACCGGCGCTGCAGCGGCACCGCTCGGCGCCCGGCACCGGCACCGGGATCGGGACCGGGATAGGAACCCGGATCGGCACCGGCACCGCCACCGGGATAGGAAACCGATTTTTTTATCAGGGTCGAGGTCGGAGTCAAGGGAAGCTGCCGTCCTAAGAGCCTCTGTCAAGGTGTCACCGCACAGCCCCCAGCCCGCGCTGCAGCCCCCGGTGGGACCGAGACTTCTCTCTGCTCCCTGCCCCGCGCACCGGAGCTCGCACCGAAAGGGTTTTCTCCGGTTTGCCGGGCATTTGCACCGGGAAAGTGTAAACCGGAGCAAAACCACGGCAGGGAGTAGTGTGAGACCCTCTGCACCCCCCGCCCGCGGTTCCTGCAGCTCGGGGTCACCCCACTCCCCGAGCCCCGGGAGCCCCGAGACGGCTTCGGGGAGCCGGTAGCCCGCACCGGGCTGAGAACGGGACGGGTACAAAGCACGGGGACCCCGTGCGGGGATGCAAAGAGCTCTGTTTGCAAACGGGACTGTGAAAGGGACCGGGAGTGAGAGCGGGAGTTCGAAGAACCAGAGTTCCAACCGGGCTGCGAACGGGACCGGGCTGTAAATCTCCGGGAGCGCAAACCGGGATGGGAACGGGACCTGTCTGTGCACCCCCGGGAGTGCGAACCGGGATGGGAACGGGACTTGTCTGTGCACCCCCGGGAGCGCGAACCGGGATGGGAACGGGACCGGGCTGCGCAGCAGCGGGAGCGCGAACGGGGCTGCGAACGGGACAGGGCTGCGCAGCACCGGGAGCCCCAGCCGGGCTGTGAACGGGACCAGGCATCCGGGAGTGCGGACGGGACAGGGCTGCGCAGCACCGGGAGCCCCAGCCGGGCTGTGAACGGGACCAGGCAACCGAGCCCCGGGAGTGCGGACGGGGCTGCGGACGGGAGCGGTGTGCGCAGCCCGGAGCCCGGCGGGGGGCGCGGGCCGGGCCGGGCGCGG
>VZRH01000916.1:286734-318226 GCA_013397555.1 Urocynchramus pylzowi
CAGTGATCCCCCTCAGATCCCCCAGTGATCCCTCCTGAAACCCCCAGTGATACCCTCTAAGTGCCTCCACAGTGATCCCAACTGTGCCCCAGTGATCCCCCTGAGACCTCCAGTGTTCCTCCTGAAACCTCCAGTGATCCCCCTGAGACCCTCAGTGATCCCTCCTGAAACCTCCAGTGATCCCCCTGAGACCCCCAGTGATCCCTCCTGAAACCCCCAGTCATACCCTCTAAGTGCCTTCACAGTGATCCCCCAGAGACTCTCAGTGATCCCTCCTGAAACCCCCAGTGATACCCTCTAAGTGCCTCCACAGTGATCCCAACTGTGCCCCAGTGATCCCCCTGAGACCTCCAGTGTTCCTCCTGAAACCTCCAGTGATCCCCCCAAAACCCCCAGTCATACCCTGTAAGTGCCTTCACATTGATCCCCCTGAGATCCCTCAGTGATCCCCCTCAGATCCCCCAGTGATCCCTCCTGAAACCCCCAGTCATACCCTCTAAGTGCCTTCACAGTGATCCCCCAGAGACTCTCAGTGATCCCTCCTGAAACCTCCAGTGATGCCCCAGAGACCCTCAGTGATCGTCCCTGTGCCCCCCTATTGCTTCCTCCTGCACCCCTCAGTGATCCCCCTGCGATCCCCAGGGATCCTCCCCCGACACCCCCACAATGATCCCACCTCCCACCCGAGCCCCACACAGGAGGTGGGGGATTGGAGGAAGGAGAGATTGAGGAATCCCACAGCCCAAGGGCAGGGTGAGGAGAAGGGGTGCCAGGAAACATCCAGGTGTCCCAGGAGCCATTCAGGGACCACTCGAACCACCCAGAGGTCCCAGAAAACATCTGTGTGTCCCAGTAAGCATCCAGGGATCCCAGGAATCAGCCAGTGGTCCCAGGAGCTATCTGTGAGCTGGTCATGGCTCCCAGCCCCTCAGTGCACCTGGGTTTGTGTCCCAAGTCTCTATACATCCTCTCTTTCAAGCCAAATCTGAGGGGAAAAATGCATTATTCTGTATAAATAACTGCAGCAGGATTTCACTGTGTCTTATATCCCAGCCTTCCAACATATTTTTTTGTTATTTTTGGAGTCCTCAGTTTGACTTTAATGCAAATGGGAATGATATGGTCTGGATGATGTGGCTGTTATCCTTGAAATGCCTTAAGGACAGATGTTTGTATGGGACCAGACTTTCTGCTCAAGGGAGGAAGCATGGCCAGCATCAGTTGGAGGGAAAGCAAGCTGCAGTGTTGGATGAGAGCCTGGGCTGGAGACTGGAGGAATCTGGAGGAAGAACAGAAGTGTGATGTCAGGGCTGGGACTGCTGTGAAGCTGGGAGAAGGAGAAGAAGGGGGAGAGGATGGAGAGAGCTGGGGGTGCTCAGCCTGGAGAAGAGAGGACTCTGGGGAGACCTCAGAGCCCCTTCCACTGCCTAAAGGGGCTCCAAGAGAGATGGAGAGGGACTTTGGACAAGGACTGGAGTGACAGGTCATGAGGGAATGGCTTCCCACTGCCAGAGGGCAGGGTCACCTGGGATATTGGGAAAGAATTCTTCCCTCTGAGGGTGAGGCCCTGGCACGGGTTGCCCAGGGAAGCTGTGGCTGCCCCATCCCTGGAAGTGTCCAAAGCCAGGCTGGACAAAGTTTGAAGCAACCTGGTCTAGCAGAAAGTGTCCCATGGCAGGGAATTGGAAGCAGGTGATCTTCAAAGTCTTTTCCAACCCAAACCATTGTGGGATTCTGTGAAGAAATGGAGCTCGGTGAGACTGACCTGCAGGGGGAAGAGGTGGCTTGGGATGGTGAGTGGTCAAGGCTGGGAGAGGGAGTGTGATGCCCCTCTGCACCAAGCAGCCTCAATTTGCTTCAGTGAACTGCTGCCCTTGTGTTCAAGCCCCTGTACCCACACAAAGCATCACAGCATGGATAATACCAGCCACAGTTGAGAGCTTTTTTTTCCTGGTTTGGCTTAGACAAAACGCATTATTTAATTTTTCATTTGAAATAGGCCTCCCTGTTCAATGGTTATAGGCTGAGGAGGACTGGGAAGGCAATTTTCTTTTTTAAACCAATTTCTTTCTGAAAACAAACAGAGGCTATTTATACATCTAATGAGAATGCTGGCAACCATTTAAATGGGGGGTATTGGCTGTTTGCTCTAAATATAGCAGATGCAATCGCTCACTTTGTTCCTACTGTCAGGAATAGATCCTGGTTCAGTAACTGATGCTGGAATGTGCAAAGGAGCCTGGGGGAGCCCAGGTTCCGCTGAGCAGATCCCTGTGGGAAGGCTGGTGGTATTTATGGCCCTTGACTGAGCCAAGCAGGAGGCACAGGATGCTGTGTCCTTCAGATGGAGCTGAATGGTTCATTTCTGGCTCTTTTATAGGGCTGTTTCTAAAGCAGGAGTTGATTCAGGCTCTGTGGGGAACACTTCCCTCAGTACTGTGCTGGTTTTAATTCTCCCCTTGCTTTCTGGAGGAGGGCAGCAATAATTGCTGGGTTGCTGGATGCCTGCCTCTGATGTTTGAGTCAGGCAGTTGTTCCAGCAGGTGACAACATGCAGATACCATTCAGTACCTAAAGTGCTGTCAATCAGCATTTCTTTTTGCCTTTCCATTTCTATTTGGAGTCTCGTGTTCCCAAAGAGCTGGAACACAGCTTTAGCTAGGTGGTGTGTCCCTGCCTCTTGCCTTCTCTTCCTTGTGGAAACAGCTCCTCCAGCTCCCCCAGGTGACCCACCTCTGTCCTTTGGGGCTTGTCGTGTCTTGTGGCAAGTCCAGGGGACAGCAAAGGTGTTTCACAGTCTGGTTAAAGTTTGAAAGGCTCCTCCACCACTGGAGATGCTGGTGAATGGTCAGATGAGACTGTGTGGTGTCAGCCTGCACGAGGGCACAGTTAGGGCTGTGGTCTGTAGCATGACAGTGTGTTCATATCCCTAGTGAGGGCTGCAGGGAGAGCTGAGAGCAGCTGACAGGCCTGGCAGGGAAGAGAAGATTTTTGGTTTTCTGCATTGTGGGTGTGCACAGTGTTGACCTCAGGTGAGGGGCAGTGCTGGTGCACCCAAATCTTCACCTGTCCTTATGGAGCTCCAAGCTGTGAGACCTTTGTTCCAAGGGGGTAATTTGGTGACCTTTGTTATGTCCTTGTAATGCAGTTCTTTCCATATCCTTTGGCAGTTGTGTTGGGCAGTTTCTCATCTGGGATGGGAGGGCTGTGTCAGCCCATCCACTGTTCTCAGGAGGAGCTGGTGGTGCACTGCAGTTCTCCCTAATTTTCATTCTGGATTTTTTCACCAGCTATCAGTTCCTCAGCAGAAGGGTTTGCATGGGCAACCTGTGAAAACTCCATGTGAGGCAGCTAAAGCATGAACAAAGACACTTAGTGATGAATGAAATGAATAATTTCCCCCTGGATTTGGTAATAAACCTGAAGTGCAAATGATCGACCTGTTCCTCAATTTAATTGTGGCTCTTTGTACAATTCATTTGCTGGACAGGCAGTGTCTGAAATGTGTGAATGTTTCCAAACCATCTGATTTTCTGTGTACATTCATTGCTCACCCAGACATTTCATTAGCCCATTATCCTAAAACCCAGCTGATCAAATAATCCGTATCCAGAGTATCTTTTGTTATTGCCTGTTTCTTTATGATACCAATGTTATTGTTTCTTTATTATACCAATGTTATTCTTTCTTCTCCTGTCACTTCTGTACAGATTGTACTTCTTGTCCTCTTCCAAAGGGAACTTTTGAGGTATTTACCACCAGTTATTTAATTCAGCACCAGGTGACTCTGTGCCTTTCACTATTTTCTTACAATGATTTGATGTTTTTATATTGATGGTCTGACATTTCACTGGGCTCCACTTCTTGCCGTTGGACCATCTGGAGCTTGTTGTGCTGTTGCCTCCAGCTCTGTTATCATTTTTTACTATGTGGCTATCACCAGGTTGAACTTTATCTCTTCCTCCTGCTCCTGCACTGCATCCTCAGCTGAATTTTCTGTTTCAGTTTTGCTAAGCTGCCGTGGTGGGATAAGTCTGTGTTGCTCAGTCAGGGAGGTGTTGTCAGGGTTGTGAACACCTGGGAAAGGGTGATAGGAATGAGAAGTTACAGCTCCAGACCTTGGCTGTGGCAAGGTCAGGGCACCTTTTTGTTAGGTCATGGCTGTGATCCTACAACTGCTCATATTTGTGGCTAAGATCTCCCTAATTTTGACCAGATGTGAATTCGGTCTTGGGCTCTGCCCTGTGTTGATCCTGAGATCATTTCAGGCCCTGGCAGGTCATAAGCCAAGCTTCATCCTTTTAAACCATGTTTTACCAGAGGGATTTAGACCCTGGAGGTCTGGCTGCCCCAAACACTCAGCCCTGCACTCCCACATGATCCCAGAGCTGCTGGTGCCCCAGGTACCACTGCGATTTAACATCCAAACAAGCAGCACCAAAGACATTCACATCACCCTAATGCCTGCTGGAGTCACTGGGGAAACTGGGCTGCCATGGGAGGAGGGCCATCATCCCATGACCCAGGAGATGCCACCCTCGAGGAGAGCCCAGCATGCAGGACAGAGCCTGGGATAAGGGGTGGCACAGGAGGCTTGGCCAGGCTGCCTGCAGCAGCAGGTTGGGTGTCACTGCAGGGCATTGGCCTGGCCATGCAGGCCAGTGCTTCGGTGCTCCGAGCCTCAGGAGGTGAGTGGGGATGATTCAAGGCCACAGGGAGTGTCCAGTGACCTCCCCATGTTCTCCAATGCCACCCCACTGCTGACCAAACACAGAGGCTGGCCCAGGCCACCCCAGGGGAGGCACCCTGGCCATTTCGTGGGCAGAGGGAGCACCGAGGACTTCTTGCACAAGATCAGCTACGCAGAAGCATGGATCGAGGAAAACACGGATCGAGGAAAACACGCAGGCAGAGCAGCCACAGGCTGGCCCAGCTCCAGCTGCAGGTGGCTCTGGAGCTCACTGTCTCTGTTGGGCAGCTCTGTGACTGTGCAGCACCCCAGAGAGCTGAGTCCTGGGAGCCACCAGCCCCTGCAGAATCATCCCACAGCCAGGTTTGAACACTCCAAGCTGTTTTCCACTCAGGGCAAAGGGGCAAAAGTCACCTTGCAGGAGCAAGAGAGGAACTTGGAGTGTGAATTTGGGGTGTCCCTGAGGAAACCTACGCCTGCAGAGAGAAGTGCCCTTGTTACCACTGGGCAAAAGCAGCCCTGGATCCCTGCTGGCTCCCGCCGCAGTGTGGTGAGTCAGCAACGTCCCTGCCATTATTTAGAAATAATGAGCGAGGCTCCGAACACGTGCGGCCAAAAACATGAGGCGGCAACAGTTTCACTCTCAATATGCAATCCTGGCCTTGAAGCAATGCTGCAAGAGCCTGCACTGAAGGGCAAGGCTCAGCCCAGGCAAGGATTCCTCTCCTGAGCTCCTGGATGCATACCCAGCATGTTGGGAAGGTGTTGGAGTGGGACAGCACATATGTGTGCATCCCTGTGCACACGCATCCGTGTGTGCTTGTACATTCCTGGGTGCATCCCTGGCTGCTTCCTTGTGCTCTTGTGTCCCTGTGCTTGTGCATCCATAGATCCCAGGGCACCACTGCCCTGCACAAGGACACTGTGGGTGTCACGGAGGACAGATAAATTTACCTGGATGCACATAGTAGACACTCACTAATGGGGTCACATTAAGGACATTAATGAAATCCCAGCTCCCTTTCTTGGAGTCAGTCCTTATTCTTCTAAAGTGGGTCAGGCTTTGTTTGTGTGTTTGTCAGGGTCCCTTCAAGCGTGGCAGAAAAAGCCATTACCTGATGCTGGAGCCCTTCAAAATATTTCTCTTGGGTTACTTAACACAGGGGGAGAGGAAAGGAGCTTTGTTCAGACTTTGTTTTGGCACCACAGAAAAAGCATCTGGTTAAGATTTCAGCCCATCCTTCACTTGAATTGCAAACAACATTTTGCTATAATTGGCCTAATTACTGAAATGAGACAAAATTTATATGGGCTTTGCAAGATCAGTCAGGTGTCCTCAAAGAATAATTTTACACGGCAGAGCAGTGGGTTTCTGGGGCAGCACTGACACTGTGGGAGACATATCTTGGGAGGTGGAGAAGTCTCCCTCCAGCTCCAGTGAGAAACCATTTAATCCTTCTCCTGACCTGGGGAATGGTGCATCTCTGCAGGGCCATGGCAAGAGCAGTGTTTTGCTGAGCCTTTCTCCTCCTGACCCTGGGCTTTGTGAGCCCTGGGCATCCTCAGGATGCTGCCATCCCCACTCTGGAGCAGTCTGTCCCCCTCCTCAGCCACACCAGCAGCTCCCAGTTCTGGGGCTGGCATCCATGAGTGGCTTGTCCTAGTCACGTGTCCCTGGCCCCAGGGATCCCTGTTTGCCAAGGGCTTAATGTTTAGCTGCTAATAAACAAGGCGTATCGGGGAGGTTTTGATGACCAGGTAGCTAAACTTTCCTGGGAAGTTTGCTGACTCTTGTGGCACAAACAAGGCCAGGATGTGGTGACATTATTGTCGCAGATAAAGTTCTAGAAGTTTCCCAGAGCAGGCTCCAGGTCCTACTCCCTCTCTCCTGGGCATTCCTTCAGTTGGTGATCCAATGCTCAGCCGTGTCCCATCCTGCCCAAAAGCTTTCTCTCCATCCTGGCTACACACTGATTTATCCAAGGAGGAGTTGTTTATTGGGGTTGGATTGGTTTGGGGGTTTGGCTCCAAGCAGCTGCAGGGCAATCAAAATAAGGTTTTCAAACAATGTCACGGGGGAAAAGAAAAAACCTCCTTGTTGTTCTGACCTGAGAAATTAGTGAATTTGTCCTTCCTGCCTTTACTCCATGGGCATTTCTCAGCCAAAACCCTGACTTTTTCCCAAAGGAATATGCCCTAAAGCCCAGCTCAGCAGCTGCTGCCCATCTCAGTGTCCATTGGGAACCCATGGCTCGATCCAGCCTGGAGCCAGGTTTTGCCATTTTCTACTTTGTGGATTAGCTGAGCTCATCCTGGCTTCTCTTGTGGGGGCATCCAGCAGAGAGGGAGGCTGGAGAATCACTCAAAGCATTTCAGTCTCTAACACCATCCTCTTACCCCAGTGCAACTCAGCTCATTCATCATTGATCCAAATACAAACAAATGTCATTAAAGTGGGATATTTGGCATTCAGGTAAACACTGACCCATCCTCACCCTCACTCCCGTGCAAAACCAGCCCACCTGGCACTGCAGGAAGCTCTTGGGATGCTCCCACTGCCCTCCATGGCAATGGCAGCTGCTGGAAGACTGGGCACAGCATCTCTCCTGCCCAGGGATTACACCAGGCCCCGGCTGCCGGCCGGCCCGTTCCGGCATCTCTCAGCAGCTGCAGAGATAATTGCCATAAGTCTAATTGTTCCTGCTGGATAACGAGTATTTTGCATCATCATCCCCAGCTGCCGAGAGCATCATCTGAGTTGCTATTTCAGGTCTGGAAAGCAGCTCCTCTGAGCCAGGAAAGGCCAAACCAGGCTGGATCTGGGCACCTGAAGCAGAGTCCACTCGCTGATGGTCCCCTGACCACAGTGCCGGTTTGCCAGGATGCTTTCTTACTGTGCAGTTGCTGTTCAGAGTGTGATGAGCTGTGTGTGTTCTGCTGGTGGTCCCTGGTTTTGGGCAATGCCATTTCAAGCAGCAGGGTTTGTCACAGCCTCCCCACGCTGTTCCTTCAGGCAGACCTGCTCCATGCTGCCAGGACACGCGGCCGGCCGGGACCGCAGCAAGCGTCACCCTCTCCCCCCACGCGACGGCTCGGATGAAGCAGCCACGTGGCAGGAACCCCTGACTGGGAATTGATTTCTCCTCCACCAACAAGAACTCTGCAAGACCCGAGGATCCACCGCCTCAGGTCGGGGCTGCTCCAGTACACGAGGCTGGCTTGGCAGCAGGGACGGCGTTTGAACAAGGCAGGAGCGCGGTGCTTCTCTCCCTGCACCCCATCTGGCACCTGGAATGGCTGCTGGTAATTGCTCCGTGCTGCAGGATGTATTGAACAGCCAGCTGTGGCATTCCCACTCTGCTCATGCTCACAGACATGTGGGTTTGAGGCAGTGTCAGCAGAGGCTGTGCATCCCATCCATCCCATCCCGCAGCTCCCAGCTCAACCCTGGTCTCTGCACCTCACTTGCTTTTCCCTTCTTCTCCACAAACCAGCTGCAGACAACTGTCAAGTGCAAATCTTGTTCTCAGAGCAGCACCCTTGAATTAACCCTCCTGCCCTGGTGGCTGGAAGGGGTTTGAGGACATCCATGTGGCAGAAAGATGTCAGGCAAAAGGGTTTGGCTGCCAGGTTGTCACTTGTGTCCCTCATGTAATACACAAGGCCCTAGAAATGAGTTTTCAAAAGTTGGTGCTGAGTTTGCCTTGGGAAGGGGTGGTTTGGGGTTTGAGATAAGAGTCCTACAAACTGGCTGGGAAAGGAGAGAGAGGAAGAAATGCGTCAGGGCAAGAAAGGGGAGAGATAAGTGACGCATCTGGGCTGGGAGCGTGAAGCCAATGGCCTTCCTGGCGCCATGGGGCTGCAGGGTGGCCAGATCCGGGCTGTGACAGCCTTGGATGGAGCTGGCCCTGTGGCAAAGCCTGCCTGCTGGCCAGGCTTGGGAGCCCTCTGCCAAAACTACAGAGAGCAGGAGGAGGCAGCCCCAGCCAGGGACCTGCTCCTAAGGGCTGTGTGGGGAATGGGTGATGGCGATGGTGCCCCCCAAATTCAGGCACCTGCACCCCACTCTCTGCTCCATTCCCTGCCAGTGCTGCCATCCCAGGGCACAGGATATGGTCTGCACCCGACCACATGGGTTAGATGTTAATTTTTCACCTTTGGGAACACCCTGCCTGTCATACCAGCTCAAGCTTTTGGGGCTGGGGAAGGTTTTGTACCGAAACCACCTCTGCTGCTGCCCAGAGTGGGATTTGGGTAGCCAAGATCACCCAAAGCAGTGTCTTCGGGAGCCAGCTGGGTGCTCGTGGCCGATTTTGTGTGTTGTTTCCTAATTGCAGTTTTTCGTGTTCCCTCAATGCAAAAGGCGCACTCAGCTGCAGGACGGGAAGTGCGGGGATCCGGCAACAGTCGGGAGCTGCTGGTGAGGGGGCGGCTCCCGCTTTAGCAGGATCCCTTCTCCCCCACCAAACCAGCTGCTGGCATTTCTCCTGCCACCATCTCCGTCCTCCTTCCGTGGTGCCACATCCGCTCAGGCATCCTGGCAGGAAAACCGGGAGCTGGCAGCAGCTCCCTGTCCTCATCCCAGCACCGCCGCACCCCTGCGAGCACACAAACACTTCTCTTCTGCCAGCTCCCTATTTGCAGCACTGTATATACAGTATAATCCACCCACGGGCTAGCCAGGCTGTACTTGGCTGGGAAGGACAGAACATCCTTGTGATTCAAAAGGTCAAAATGAATGTCAATACGTTGTGAGCAAGAATGCCAAATTCGCCTTGGGGACGGGGGGGCTCATAGGGACCCGGCTGTCGGGTGTGCTGCTCCCCAACAACAGGCATGGGGTGCCCAAAAAGCCTCTGCTTGCTGCAGGGTCAAGCAGGGCAACTGTCCCTGAGAATAGGAATTCCATGGTGTGCTAACAGCTTTGTCTGTTCAGCCCACAGGTCCCTGGACCCTCTTTCCGTGCCTGGATAGTGAGGGGGTGAGCAGGTTCTGATGCCCCTTCATGACATCCTCCCTGTCTCCTCCTGTTTCTGACTTTAAAGCCCAAAACTCTGCCTCCTCCACAGGGCTGTGGTGCAGAATTTTCTTCCCAGGGCTTGGCTGTGGTTGAGGTCCATGGGCAAAGCACAGCTGTTTGCTCTGGTAGCCAGAAGGCAGCGAATCCCACTGAGCACCGGACCGGGAGAAACCTCCCCTCCTCCTGTTCCCAGATGGAGTGAAACTGCTGTCATTTCAAGCTGGGCTGGAGGAAGCTCGGCTGGAGCGGATGGCTGGGATTGATTTCCAAGTGACAGAGGCACTCGCGTGTCCCTTGAGCTCCCAGCCCTGTGCCTAACGATTTTCCCTGTTAATAATCTCCACTGAGCAGCAGCAGTGCAGGCACAGGGCACGGGGATGGGTGGGATCATCCAGAGCCTGACGTGGCAATGGCAGGTCCATTCTGTTCTTCCTGACATATGGATCCTTTCCATTCCTCCCCAGCCCATCCCAGCAGGAATGCTGCCCACGGAGCCCTCGATGGCAGCAGCACCAGCCCCCATAATGATGGCCCTATTAAATGAAAACAAAGCCTTCTCAGGGCTTGGGGAATTTGGAGGTGAATTAGGAAGCCCCTTCACAGTGGCAGGGAAACTGCCAGGAGCTGATGGTGTTTTGCAGGAGGGGTTTGAAGGCTTTGGAACTGTTCTGAGCACAGGGGTTCCATAGTGTGTCCTCCTGGACACAGCATTCCCACCACAGAACTATGGAATGGCCTGGATTAGAAAGGACATTAAAAGCCATCCAGTTCCAATCCCCTGCCATGGGCAGGGACACCTTTCACTGTCCCAGGTTGCTCCAAGCCCCATCCAACCTGGCCTTGGGCACTTCAGAGATGGGGCAGCCAGAGCTTCTCTGGGCAGCCTGTGCCAAGGCCTCACCACCCTCACAGGAAGGAATTTCTTCCCAATATCCCATCTAACCCTGCCCTCTGCCAGTAAGAAGCCATTCCCCCTTGTCCTGTCACTCCATGCCCTTATGCAAAGTCCCTCTCCAGCTCTCTTGGAGCCTCTTTAGGCACTGGAAGGGATTCTGAGGTCTCCTTGTCACCTTCTGTTTCCAGGCTGAACACCCCCAGCTCTTTCTCACCCCAGCTGTCCCCACAGCAGAGCTGCTCCAGCTCTTGGAGCATCTTTGTGGCCTGCTCTGGACCTTCTCCAGCAGCTCCACATCTTTCTTCCCCTCCCTCTCCTGACGCAGTGCAGGAACAAGAGCATGAACGTGGGTGCAACATTCTCCAAACGCAGACTTTTGGGGACACCCCCAGCTGTCACCATGCCGGTGCTGGGCGAGGAGCCGTGTCCAGGAGGAGCAGTGGGACACTTCTGTCCCTGCTGGAGTCGAGCTCGGGGCAGGCGGCGGGAGCTGGCAGTGCTGCCCAGCCTGGCAGGGCTCTCGCGGCCCCGACCTTTCTGGCTTTGAAAACAGGATGGGAACAAGACGCACTTTTGTTTTCAGTTTGGGAGCTGGAACGGGACCTTCAGGCTGTTCCTGGGATGTTACAGCCTCGGGGCTGTGGTGGGGGTGGGGACCAAGCTCTGACACCCCAAGCAACCTCATTGCTCCTTTGCAGCCGTCCCATTTTGTCCTTTGTCAGCAGATCCCAAAGCTGTCCCTGTCCTCTCCCACAGCCAGGCTGGCTGGGGAAGCTCCTCTGGGAGCACAAGCAGGGATGAGCAGCTCTCACTCAGCCTTCAGCTGAGTACCCCCCTGGCTCTCATCCACATGCTCATGTGCTGGGGAGCCCAGGGAGGTCAGGGAGTTTGTGGTGCTGCACCAAGAAAAATGTGACTGTTGCCCTGGGTAGCACAGGGCACTCAACTAGAAAACCAGCATATAAGGAATCCAGGTGCCTGCACATTGTCTCACCTCTAAAACCCAGCTTGTGGCCATCAAGGAGCTGCTGGCAGCGACCCTGGACTGTGCTGTGGGGACACAGCTGGGGGCAAGAGGGCAGGGAGCAGCTGGGGCTTGCAGCAAGGCCATGCTTATGCTCACAAAATGGAGGAAAATGGGATTGAATCCCACATCCCGCCATGAGCAGGTTGGCTGGTCCTTACTCAGGGACCAGGGGACTCTGAGTCACAGAAACTAGGGACAATGTGGCCCAGCACCAAAATCAGGAAGAGCTCTGGGCAGTCTCTCCCTGCACAGGCCTGGCAGTGGTTCACTGCTCAATTTATCAGCCATGAGGTAGGCACCCTCATCATCTGCTGTGGGTATTTTGTTCCTCTGGTGTGGCAAGGGAGACTTCTAGAAGAAAAAGTGAATCACTACAACCCCCGATGGCAAGAGGGGATCTGGCACTTTGTTGTCACCCATCACCAGACCTGGGACAACCCCAAGGACAAAAAACTCAGTCTCTCTGCTTCCTGGCCCTGCTCCTTATCAACCTCCCACACCCACAAATGGAGAAATAATCTGCCTGGTTCCTGTGGAAGAGATTGTGAGCAGCCAGTGATGAGAAATCACACGGGTCCTGCCACGTTGGTGCACGTGCAGGCACACAGAGGCTCCTGCAGCATTTCCCAGCAAATCCTTGGATTGTGCCAGTAACTCTCGTGAGCCACTTTTGCTCACCCTCCATGGTTTTCTGCCCCTTTTGTGTGCTGAGATCCCATTTAATCTCTTCACTGACAAATTCATACCACCTTTTGCAGTCTTAGGCTTCCTGTGGCAGCTGTCACAGCAGAGAAACAGGGTTTCTTTAAAAGAACATAAAGATTCCCACATAATTTCTGCTGTGGGGACCTCAGGAATTTACTGGGAAAACTAAACCTGATCTCAACTGCCTATACCATGGAAAACCAGGGTGAGGCTGTTTGTGTGTCCTGGGGTGTTCGGGCCAAAATCTCCCCAAATCTCCACAAATCCTTCTCCTGGCTGAGCCCAACCAAAGCTGAGTGAAGACAGGTTCCCACAGGCCAGGAGCTGCTATGGGGCAGGGAACATTGGGGGTTTGTAAAGCACAGAGCTGGGAAAGGGGCTAGGGAAGGAGCAGGGGCATCCAGGGCAGCTCCATCCCTGTCCCCTTTGGCCACAGTCCCTCTGCAGGGCAGGAATACCCAGCATTTCCTTGAACCCCCAAACATGACGTATTCCTGCCCTGTGTCCCCATTGCCCTGCTCAGTTCCTTTTCCTTGTGCTGACATGAGGATTCATGCAGAAGTCAGGTCAGGGACCAAATTCAGCTGGGAGTATGTGCCCTGCCAAAGGTTTGTGCCCCGAGTTGTCCCTGCACGGGTCCGGCTGGATCGGTGCCGCCCCGAGGTGCTGCAGTGCCAGCACCCTCTGCTCCAGGGTCTTGTTTGTGCCTCTGGGTGATATTGTCCCTGTGAAAAACATGATCCTTGTTTTTGCTGCCTCAGGGCTGAACTGCTGCCCTCCCCAGGGACGGGTCCCTGAGTGCTGGCAGGGATTTATAGCCTGCCATGATTTATGGTGGAGGTGGAGCGGGACAGAGCTGTCACAGCCAGCACCAAAGGAACCCCGGCATTAGTCCAGCATGACCTTACCTGGCCATGCAGGACAAAGCTCTGAGGTCAGAGAAGTGTCCCCTGAGGACAGCGGTGGCATCCACAGGACGGGTGACAGTGTGCATGTGTTCAGTCACCTGTTCCCCTCGTGGAAAAAAACAGACATGAGAATTTAAAATGCAAATCTTTGGCTCTAGTTCAGAAGTTTGCTCATCTGCCATATCCAGGAGGGACATGGTAGGAGTTGGCACTGCCACAGGGTACACCAGGTGACCCAAAGACAAAGCAAGTCATGCGGAGTGGCAGCAGATGTGGTGTTGGACTTGGGGAAGTCACTCAGCAATAACACAAAGCAGAGGAGCTGTGGAAATACAGAGCTCCCGAGTAACTGGGATCTGGGGCACCCCTGGCCCCCAGGCACCTCTTCTCCTTACACCACCACCCTCCTCTGCAGAGAGGTAGGGAGGGGAGAGGGCAAAGCCAGCCCCAAGTGCCAACCCCAAATCCCAACCACTTCTCATTCCTCGACTGTCACTGCTCCCTTCCCATCCAGCTCCTCCTTATCCATGCAGGGCTCTGCAGCCAGACCAAACAGCTCTGGCAGGGCTGCGATTAAACACATTCAATTAAATACATTCAATACAGTATCTTGTCTTCTGCAGAGTGTTGAAATCCAACCCTGGGTTCTCCCAGCCTGTCTCTGCCCTCCTCCTCCCCTCCTGGGTGAGAGGTCTGTGGTTGCTCAGCTCTGTTTGCTAGCCAGGAATTTTTCCCCTCGAGCTGTTTCTTTATTTTCACTGCAAAGCGATGCAGAACCACCTTGACCGAGAGCAGGTGAAAGCCCAGCACTGATGCCTGCACCAGTTCAGACCAGCAAGGAGCTGGGCATTCTCCTTTGGGGTGGGATCAACATGAAGGGACACAGAGAGGTCCCTGCAGTGGGATCAGGTGTGCAGATTTGGGGTCTGCCATGAGCTGGGGGACACTGAAGTGGTGGGACGTGTGGGGTCACACCAAAGCCAGCTCTGCCTGGGGGAATGCTGGGGATCCCTTTCCTCTGGGGACCCCAGGTGGGTTCTGGGGCTCTCAGGATGGAACTGTCCCCTTTCTAAACCTGGGACAGCATCACCAGCATCCCTCCTGGGACAATTTGAGACAGTGGCTGGCCTTCCAGACAAAGAGCCTTTGGTGATGAAATGCCTCTGAGCAGCTCCATACCAGACTGACAACCAGCCCGTGCTGAGGTCATGCTCTTCCAGCTGGGTTGCCACCAGCCAGTGAGTTATTGGAGGAAAGAGAGGATTTAACCTTAGTTTATTCTCACTGCAAAAAGCTGGGTGTCTCTCCCCCAGCCCTGAGCATGGATCTGAGGCTGTGAGACCCTCACCCTGCTCCCTCCATGGCCCCTGTGCATCCCTCACTGCCCTGCTCCTGCAAGGTGCCCACTGCCAACCCAGTGTGTGTGAGCTCATGGGAACCCCCTCCACAATGCAGGCATCTTCCAACACATTCCCCACTCACCAGAGGTTGGGCAGACCCTGGATCATCCCCATTTTGGGTCCTCCCCATGCTGGCCTTGCTGCCCAGCCTGGCTGTGCAGAGGAATGGCAAAGAGTTCCAGCACCAAGGGCTGTGCCAGCCCCGTCCCAGCCAGCGGCTCTGGGAAATACCCCGTGAGCCCGCAGGGTTGTACTGGCAGGAGCGATACCGATCCCTGGGGCTGATAACAGCCTTTCACGGCTCTTAGCCAGGCTCTCTGGGAGAGGTGAAGCAGTTCAGCCTCCCACAGCCCTAAGGAGGGGAAAGGCAGGTGCAAACAGCTAAAAATTAGTTTGGGGAGAGCCAGGGCCATGCTGTGCCAAGCCCTGCTGCGTTCACAGCGGGTATCAAAGGCGGTGTCGCGCCCCAGGAGAGCCCCTTTTCGTGCCACATACCCCCCACTAACACTTTCCAACTCCTGTGCTCATTTTCACCCAAATTACACTGGAGGTAGAAGTCAAAAGGCAATTTCTATGCGCATCAGGAGAATTGCTGATGGAGGATAGAGAGGCGAGACAGCTCCTGCTGAGAAAAACGCTGCAGCGTGAGCCCAGCCCCTCTACCAGACACCGGAGCAGCCGCCCGAGGCCAAACTTCCTGGGAAATCTGGCTTCCTTGGGCTGGCCGCTCTCGGCATGGCTGGGTTTGTTTTGTTCTGGGCTTCAGATACCGGTGGGATGAAAAAAACGCTTTGTAAGTGTTGAATTAAAAGGATGATGCAAAAGCTGCAGGGTGCTTTGGGCTGGGAAACGTGAGCGGCTCGCAGTCGGCCTCGATGGGGCTCAGGCTGTTTGGAGAACATGGGGTTTCTGTGATTAGGCTGCTCATATGACTCAATATATAACCACCAGTTACACACTAGATTTAATCTTGGGTCAAAAGTCATGGATAATTCAAACCACGCAGAAAATGCTGATCGCCTGCTTGCCGGAGCTGTTTTTCTCTGCAATTCTTTGTTTGGGCTAAACAACCTCTGCAAAGCAAATGCAGCCTGGCTCAGGGCAAGAGTGGAGCCTGTCCTGGCTGGAGTAATCCCTGTTCTCACTCCAGAAGCTGTCTGCTCTGCCTGCATCCCACATCCTACTTTGTGAATCTAATTTCGTCTCATGCATTTGCTGTGGGGGAAAAATAAAGACGATTCATGCCCTAAACTTCCCGTTGGAAGCATCCCACCAGTCCTCAGCCAGGTCATCTCACTGTTTGGGCAGTGAGGGTGCCTCCCTCATCCTGAGGGAGCAAGGTTGGGAATGCTCCTGCCATGACACTGTAGCAGGTTGGACACCTGGCTCCCTGCATTCTGTATTTCATTTGGTTCCTCTCAGGGACTGCCCCACTTTCTTGGTTTGGGCAGTTTCTTTCCCGACCAAGTCACAGAAAACACTCTGGTATCCGAAAGGTGCCAGTGGGGATGGTCAGGAATGTTCTGCCTGGTTGGGTTTAATGAGCAAAGGATTCCCAAGCAGGGTCTTGGAAACATTGATCAGGTCAAAGATCTGTGCCTGGGGTGGTGAGGGGCTGGAACTGGAACAGCCCAGAGAAGCTGTGGGTGCCCCATCCCTGAGAGTGTCCAAGACCAGGCTGGGCAGGGCTTGGAGCAACCTGGGATAGTGGAAAGTGCCCCTGCCCATGGAAGGGGACTAGAAGCCCATGACCTTTAAGGTCCCTTCCAACCCAGGCCATTCCATGGTTCCATGATCTTGAGCTCTGAGGTTTGAGTGTGTCTGTGGGGGGAGTTTGCTGCTCCATGCACCCGTGAGCAGATGGTTGTCCTTTCACTGCGTTCCAGAGGCAGCATCTCTGATTTCTGGTGAGATGCTTCTCTGCTAAAAGCTTCACTGGGCAGGAAAGGGAGAGGAAAAGCCATCCTTCAGCTTTGCAGAGCACTGCCTTGCAGGGTGGTTATTTGTAGGGAATGCAGCGTCCCTTCTGCCGGTGGCAGCAGACGTCACTGCTCGGTTATTGCACAGGGACAAGGGCCTGTCGTGGAGCATGGCTGAGCTCATCCATCACTGAGCTCCTCTGCTCCTCAGCCTCCTCTCAGGTCATTAGGAAGGATGAGTGATCCCTCCCTTCCCCTACAAAACCCTTTTGCCACGCAGTGACAGAGAAGGATGCGAAGAGCCCCTAAGAACACAGAAAAGCTTTTCCCTGTGGGAACATGAAGGAGGCAGGGAAGCAATATCCAGTCCATTTTGCAATCAGGAAGGGCACTGAAACAGCCACCTCACCCAGGGCTGGGTAGGATGATGCTAAACCCCATCTCTGGACAGAACCTCCTCCTGCCCTCCCAAGGAGCTGCAGGCACAGCCAGAGGGTTTTACCAGCAAACCAGGGATCCGAGCCTGGGGTAGAGCCAGCCACAGCCTGAGAGGGCTGATTCCTCTTCCCATACATCTGCACAGGAAAGAGGCAAAGCCCTTGGGGATGAGGAGAGAAGGCACTGGAACAGGCATAAACAGCTTAGTAATAATACTAATGATAGCAGTTAGCGCGTCGGCAGCGGTTTGCAGCGCAGAGCTCTGTACAAACATTAATTAGTGCAGGCAGACAATTCAGTGATATGGTTCCCATTTTGCCAACTACCACGAGCAGAGAACCGACCATCTGCTTAAATCCTCTTTAATTTAATCCCAGCGCCTTCACTGGAAAATCCTGAGCCCGTTTCAGCCTCAGATGAAACCGCCCAGGAGTGGAGGGACCCTTCAGCCTCTCCTGGATGCCACCAAGGGATGTTTGAAGGGTGTTGGTGGCTGTGGGCTGAGCCTGGAGGTAGAAAACACACAGTGGCTGTTTTCTGTGTCAATAAATACACGTGGTGTAGCCAGAGCACCCGTGGTTTTCCTTTAGACACGTGTAGCTGGAGTCTTTGGGGTTTTCCAGTTGGAGATGTAGAGTTGGTTTGGGCTATTCTCATCCTTTGCTGCCCTGCCTGTGGTAGTTTTTATGACTTGTTGGGACAGCTGGTTCATTAATAAAAATTAAAGCAGATGGGATTAAAGTCCTTTGGGGTGTCTGTCCTGGCTCCAGGGACTTGTGTGGCTGAGACTGCAGGCACCAAACACCAGGATAGGCTCAAACTGCTAAAATTGGGGGATCCAGGGCTTTTTTTCTCTTTAAGGATACTGCTTTGTATTGCACAACAAGCACAGACTGCAGCGGGGTTTGGCCAAGGATGGGGGTCAGCATTTGGGGCTTGGTTGAAGCCCAGCACGAGCCAGACACAGGAACAGCACCCCAAAAATTCCTGGGGGAAATGCAAATATTGCAGGAGGGTGAGCCAGGAGGGCTGAGCAGCTGGAAGCAGAGCTGTGATCACACCTCAGCACAGCAGTGCAGTGCTGCTGGGGGTGCAGCCATGCCTGGGGCTTTCTGCAGCCCTCCCTTGCTCCACAGATAATTCCCAGGCAGGAAGAGAGGCAGATGGAACCACAGGGGATGGAAAAGGCCAATGCTCCCACAAGGAGATCCCCTTCTCCTTCAGCAGCAGGAAAACATGTTTGCCTACTCTTAAGCTAATATTGAAACCAGCGAGCTTTCCCAAACACTGTGTCTGAATTTCCCACTGCACGTGAACTCATCAGCCCTACACATGGAAGAACGTGCTCAGCTACTGCACAGGCTGCTTTTCCTAGGCTGATTTATCAGGATTAGTGGCTTTTTTTTTCCACTAGGTATAGATTTAAAAGTCTATAATGGTGGAATTTTCCCTCTTCTCTGGGCAGGTGGGTCCTAACACAGAGTCAAGAAGGGTTTGCAAAGAATTTTTTTTTTTTCTTTAGAAAAAAGAGCTACTGAATCACTTTGTCCCTGACTGAGAACACCTCATATTTCATCTAAATCCTGCACTGAGCTGAGCTGGGCCTGCAGCTATATCACAATTATGCAGATGCTGAATGCTTGGCTAAATCAGGGCTTTCCTCCTCTCACCATCTCCCAGGGCCTTTTCAAATTATCCCCCAGCCCAGCCATGTTTTGAGTCCAGAATGGTGCAAATGGTGCAGAAAATGCTGATTTCAGCAAGATCCTCCAGGCTTGGGCTCTCTCTCAGTTTTGTCTTGTGAATGGCATCCCCAGGCAGCTCCTGCATCCCATCTCCACACCAGGTTGCCTTGTTAAGTGTCTGATTTTAATTTCTCTCAATCAGGAGCTGGGCCCGAGCAATTACGTAGTAACGAGCAATTCATCCAGGGAGAGAGTGTGGATCTAGGTTAATTGGTCTGACAACTGAACCCAAGCCTTTCTGGTTTTGCCCAGTTTTCCTTATTTTTCTCTCCTTCTGCACAATCTCTGCAAAGCTCTCAGCCTTGTTAATTAAGGAGGTAACTTCACCCAAGGGCTGTTTTGTTCTCCCCTTCCTCCTTTGAACGCAGGAATAAAAAAAGCAGCAAGAATTAGCTAGTTTGGGATGAAACAACCACCTCAGAGCAGGACAGAGCTGGCTGGAGTCAGAATGTGTGGAGCTGCTGCTGTTCTCCTGGGCTTTGGGGAAACAATGCTGCGTGGGGAAAGCAGGTGCTGGGCCAGAAACACTCCTCCAGGCACGTTTGATGTGTTCCACGAGCACACTGCAAAGCAGGACAGGGTGAAAAACAGCAGGGTCCCTAGGGCTGGCTGGGTTCTGGGTCATGGCTGGGGCTGCAGTGCTGCAGATTTGGGGGGACAGGTGCAGGAGGGTTTATGGCTTCTTGGGAACATACAGCCCTAAAGGTCTGGGCACTTCTGAAATCCTTTTTGCTGCAAAACACTGTCAAAAACCCTATCTATGGGGGGCTCTGCCCTGTGGCCACATCAGGAGGAGGAGAAATGAAGCTTTGCCCTTTTTTTGTGGTCTCTTTTTATGAATTCCCATTACAAGGCTGGGCTCTGCCCATGTTGGGCAGGGAGGGACACTCAGCTCCCTATTTTCCTGTGTCCCTTAGGTGTGGGCAGTCCCAACCCCACTCTACAGGAAGGAGCTAGAACTGGAGGAATAGAATATTCTGTGCCTCCATTTTCATAATCCCAATGTTTGTGGGTAACCCAGAGATCAATTTTGGAGCAAGGAGATGCCAGTGATGTTGATAGTCAGATGTTTCCCTGCAGACTGGTATGTCCTGCAGAGAATAAACTGGCCCTAGGGCAGGGAATCAGGCCCAAAACATCCCCTGTGCTCTGAGGGTGGCTGAGGCTGCCACTGGCACCAGTGCCTGTCCCCAGGAGCCACCCAGGAGCACTTTCCCTGGGATAAAAGAGGATGAGCAGGATGCACAGAGCTGTGAGAGTGCTCTGCTAGACTGGAAAAGGAAAATCTGTTAAAAAACAGGCACCCAAGGCATGAGTTTGCTTTTCCAGAGGCTGTGAGAGCCAGAGGGTCTGGGACTGAGAGCAAAGGAGATGCCTGCAAAAGGAGGGGTGGTAACACCTGGGAAGCTTCAGAGCTTGTTCCTCGGGGCTCATGGGGTGGTTGCCTGGCATGGCTGTGACTGGCAGGGGAAGGGAGCAGGGCTGGGGCATTGAGCCAGGGGGGTCACAGGAGGTGCCCGACCAAAAGCCTCGAGCAGGTGGGCACAGGAAGGGTAATACAGGCACCAGGGGTCCCAGTCCCACCGAGGGGGGGAGCTGGCTGAGAGCTGGGACTGGCAGCTGCCCACACCTGGATGGTGCCTTCAGCAGTGATATCACAATATGGTCTGGGTTGGAACCTTAAGGACCATCCAGTTCCAACCCTGGTGACAGCATTGAGCCTTGCCAGGGTGGCAGCAGTGTGGTGTTCAGGTGCTTTGCAGCACCAAGTCCCTGCCTTTCCCATCCCTTCTCCTGGGAAGGGCTCAGCCCCTGCAGCAGGGGCTGCTCCTCATCCTCACATGTCCCGTGGTGCTCAGTACAGGGCCCTCTTGCCTCACATTTACTAAACAGAAGCCAACTCCCAGCCTCCACAGCTGCTGGCAGTGCATCTCCCAGCACTTTTGGGAGTTTCCCTGAGCCCTCTGGGCTTTTGAAGCCATCTCCAGGATGGAGATGTTCACCAGGAGCTTTAAGATAGTCTGTCAGACGGATGTGAAGGCAGCACAGGTGCTGCCCAGCTGAGGCTCCCAACTGGGGTGGCATGAAGGAAAAATGCCATGGGCACACAGGGGCTCACAGGCTTGATTGTAGCTCCATAGACCCTCAAATGCTCTCACCCAGCACCTGAAGTACAGCCCTTCAGTAACTGCTGCTCATCTCCCTCCCCTGGATCACAGGAGAACAGACCCAGCTCCAGCCCTGGTTACCTGGAGATGCTGAAAGCAGATTTAGGTGCATGGAGTATTGGACCCAGACACAAGTTCACCCCAAATCTGGCAAGTTTAAGATAGTCTGTGTTCAGGGTGAGTGTGTTCTGGGAGAGGAGCAGCACTGTTTCTCCAGGGCACCTTCTCCTTCCCAGGATCACTGCTGGCACCCAGCAGCTGAGGAGGAGTGGACAGGTGAGGGATAGGGATGAGCTCAGGGTGGTGTGGGGTGTGCAAGCTCAGCTCCACTGGTCTGAGCCCCTGGTGTGGCCTGACAGCAGTGCCCTCCCCTATGACGGGTGTTTACAGAGCTGGACAGGATCCCTGGAGCCCTCGTGTCCACGTCCCTCTGGCTGCAGGACACCAGGGTTCTACAAGGTCACACCCTTCCCCCAGCTGCATCCATGAGCTGGGGACCTCCAGGAAAAAGCCAGCAGCTGGGAACCTCCAGGAAAAAGGCACTGGTGGGATGTTGCTGGCAGGTTTGGTGGTTGGTGGGAACAGCAGGCGAGGTGGCCTCGTGCTCGGGGTTGCCGGTCCCGGCGGTGCTCCGAGTGCAACGTCAGCTGGATTTTGGCAGCTCTGAGGCCTGGCCCCTCACTGCCCACAGTCCTGGCCCCAGGGAGGCAGGGAGAAGGTGGCATGCTCACGTCTGAATACAACATGTTCCCCAGGCATGTTTGTTAACATAGTCACAAATAAACATTTTGCAAGATTTTTGCCAGGAGGACGGGCTTAATGTGTGTGGAGCCTTGAAGGACAGGAGAAAGCCAGTGCAGCCTATCATGTGGGTTCTGGTCTGGCCTCCCCAGCACTGCTGGGGCAAGGGAAGTTGATTTCTCTCTGGGGAGTGCATTACTCAAGTCCCTGTGCACAAATTGAGAAGCAAATCCCATTAATCCAACCTGGAGGGAAATAATATCATGGTGCTGGGGGAGAATGGAAGGGCCAGCAAAACCCACCAGGAACCACCCCAGTCCCCCTGTCCTGGCCACTGTCAGATCTGCCCCCACTCTGCTCCCCAAAACAGGCTCTGGCTTCAGAGTGAGCAAAAGGAAAAGGCAAAGTCATGTTCTAGCTCCTTGGGGGATTTCAGGCTTTCAGGGGCAGGATGAGTAATCTCAGCCCTGGGAGAGCTGTGGGATCCCAGGGGGAAGCAGGGGCAGAGCTGAGCAGGGAAAAGTAGGGATGCCCTGGGCTGTCAGGGGTCTTCAGCCTGTGATTTTTCCAGGGATATTTTATATATGGACCCTTTAGGTGCCTAGTTCATCTTCTAACCCACAAGTCATTCATGTCTTCGCCCATCCCATTCTCTGCCCCATCCAGCTGGAGAGGAGGCTCAGCAGCTGGTGGAGGCTCAGCAGCTGGTGGAGGCCACCCCAGAACATTTCCCATCCCTGGAAGTGTCCAAGGCCAGGTTGGATGGCGCTTGGAGCAGCCTGGGACAGTCAAAGGTGTCCCTGCTCATGGGTTGCAACGAGCTGGTTTTTAAGATCCCTTCCAGCCCAAACCATTCCACGATTCTCTGATCTTCCTGGCACCTGCGGCTGCCCCTCGGTACCCCCTGGTGCATCGCCCGGTCCCGGTAATCGGTGCCCGGTGGGAGGGACGCAGAGGGCAGCGGGGCCTGGCTGGGATAGCCGGGAGGGCTGGAAGGAGGGCTGGAAGGAGGGCTGGAAGGAGGGCTGGCACACAGGCTGGCAGCAGCGCTCCACACGCGATCACACAGTCCCCTCTAGTGGATGTTCCTCTTCCATCCACATCCCATCCACACGGGTGTCCTGCCCACGCTGCCTTGGCACCACCGGGCTCCAAAGCCTGGTCCCAGCCTAACCCTGGGGCACCATCCTGCTCCTCTCCTGAAACTGGGCACGGTGGCAGGAGCAAAGCCCGTCCAGCTGCCTCCAGCTGCTCCATCGCTTCCTCCCTCCTTCCCCTCCTGCGTGTTTGGGTGACTCATCCTCCCTGCAGCCCCGTCCCCTGCCCTGCCCGTGGCCCACACCACCCGCTGCCCTTGCGTCAGGGCTGGCCCCGGCTGGCCCCTGCATTCCTGGCTCTCCCCTCCGCTGGGATTTCACACTGCTCCCGGTTATTTGGGCAGTGGCCAGCATGAGCCCGAGCTAATGAGCGCCCGAGCTAATGAGCGCCCGAGCTAATGAGCGCCCGCTGGTGACTGCTTCCAGGACCCAGGGGCGAGCATCCCTCGTTCCCACCCTGCCAGGGCCTGCTGCCTTGGGCCAGCTCCGACTGGGGAGGAGTGGGACGCTCTCAGGTGGGAATCCCCTGACGGGGGGGAATGTTTGCACATTTGTCCAGCAGCTCCTGCCCATGGGAAGGGTGCAAAGGATCCCACCAGCACCTTGAGCACTGCTCTGTGCCCTGTGTACCATCTCCTTACCCCTCCTCTCTGCCTCTGCCTGCTTTGGAAACTGCTTATCACCTGGAATATATGTGATATCTGCAACCTGAGGCTTTTCAAGGGAAAAAAAAGCCACATAGGAGAGAGTGGAAGAACAGGCACAGCTGCAGACCAGGAGTTCATCATGCTCCAACAGGATGCAGTCCCTCCAACTTGGCCCATCTTGTACTGGAAACCTGACCCTGGTCCCAGTGCCAGCATCCAGCAGCCCCAGCTCAGGGCAGAGCTGATGGCAAACCCTCTGCCTCCATCCCTGAGCCAGGGAAGGACAGTGTCTCCTCTGGGGAGCTGGGACCTCCAGTGCAGGGTGAGGGCAGTGGGGATGGAGGAGGAGCTGTGGCCCAGCATTTGCTGCCAGGAAGCCCCAAAAAGCAGCTGGAAGGGCAGAGAGATGCTTGTTGTTAAACCAGCCCTGGAACAGCTTCATGGGCCCCACAGCAGCATCCTGGGGAGGTGTACACCCAGTTCTGTTTGAGCTGGCAGCTGAATCACCTTGTCCCCATGCTGGCCAGGAGTCCCTTGGTGTCCCTGCTCCAGCAGGACTACAGATGTGACCCTGGTAACCCCTTGTGTCACATCCTGGAGCCACACCAGTACAAGGAGCACACAATCAGGTTGTGTCCTGTGATCCTGATTTCCCCAGCCCTGTGGGATGGTCCCACAGTCCTCCCTCCCTGGCTCTGGTCCCGTGTGTCCAGCTGGACTATGGCTCACAGCATGCAGGTTCTGGTCATGCACAGGGATCCTCCTGGCACAGCCCCACAGCAGGCAGGGGAGTCCACAGACACCTCCCAGGAGTGTGTGGATGTGGAGCAGCCAGCAGTGATGGATAAGGCATAAAATCCCAGGGAGAGGCAGCCCATGGCAGTCCCAGCCCCTTTTATAGCTTCTGCTCTGGGGCCCAACAGGACACACACTTCACAGCTTTATTTATTGTAAAAGATCTTTAGGAAGATGAACTCCACCCAAAACCACCCCATGGCTTTATTTCTGCCCACAGGGGCTGTGTCTAGCAGGGTGAGGGCACTGCCAGGGCAGCAGGGTTGGTTCCAGGTTTTCTGGACAAGGGGACATTCCCAAACCTGGAGGTGAAACTGCCCCTATCCCCCCCCCACAGAGCCACAGCTGGGAAACTGCAAGCCCCAAACTCCATTTCTAGGCAGCTGGATGCCAAACAACCCAGTGTTTATTGCAGTGCTCCTCATTTGCCTCGGGTTTATAGATGTACATTCAAAAACAAAAGCTCTGTGCATCTCAGCTGGACACAGGCAGGCTGGAACGACGAACGGGCCGATCCGCCGGCGATGGAGTCGCCTCCTGGTCCCGAGTGTGGGAGCAAACAGTGCAGCTACCAGCTCAGGATCTCTGTGCATGGAGCTGGAGCCTCAGGCATGAGAAACTCCAGCTCTGCTTTCAAGTATATTTGGTGTGGTGTATTTATCTCTGGCATCACATCTCACCACGGGGAAAGGTCCTGCTGGCCCCAGAGAGCCACATCCCTCGGGTCTGCCCCAGCCTCGGGGGAAGCTGACAGGTTTGGGCAGCTGCTGGAGAGATGTGCCAGCTCATTTTGGCTCAATAAGCAGGGAGAAGGCTCTGGGGAACTCGGGCAGCTCATATTTACATGGTACCATTATTAAAAAAACCAGCTTGGACCCCATGAGGTCACCCTGGCTGCACAGAGGGGCCAACAGCTGGTGGAGGTCTGGTGGGGCCAGGGGCTTCCTGATGTTCAGCAGCTGCAGCAGCTGCCCATGGTGACCCACACTGACCCAGTTCCCAGCTGCAAACCCTCCAGCCAGCTCTTGGCCAGGAGGATGCACCTCAGGCAGCTGCACATCCTACACAGACCCCTCCAAACCAAACCCACTGCCCAGAGAAGCACACAGTGGTTTAAACAGGAAAGAAAAATGAAAAAAGAAGAAAGAAAAAAAGATGCTTGTGGTATGTAAGTCCCACTGCCCTGGGCCAACCATGCTGACTTTGTAAACTGTCCCCATCCCAAGAAACAGGGCAAGGCCCAAGTCAACACAGGCCCCATCCCTGGCCCTGCAGCACCCAGGGAAGGCACAGGTTCCAAAGCACCAACTCCAGAACCCCTCCAGGTCCTGGGTACAGGAGGGGTCTGGCTGCCACTGCTGAATTACATTATTTGTTGGTTATGTAGCTTCAAGTTCATGTCCTTTCGTTGATGGGGGCCCACAGGAGAGCAGAGAGGCAAAGCAAAGGTGTGAGCACGGGGTGCAGGGTGGCAAATCCCAGCCAAGCCCTGGCTACCACCTCTGCCTGTGGGGTCACGTGTCCAACTGGGGAATTTTACTGCTGCAGCCAGCAAGTCCTTGGGCCAGGAGGGCAGTGGGATCCTGGACAGCGTGGGGACACACAGCAGCAGGGGCCGATGGCCTCTGTGGTGTCAGCAGTGACACACCCAGCTCATCCCTGGGGCTTTGCCTGGGGTAGCTCAGCAGCAGCTCCCACTTGGGACAGCTGGGCTGTGGCTGCCCTGTGGCAGTGCCACAGGCAGGGAGGGTTGCCAGGCTCTCCCAGCAGCTGGGATGTCTCTCTGAGGCCAGGAGCAGCAGCAGCAGCAGCTTTCTTGTGCCAGACAGGTCGCTGAAGTTCAAGGCCGGACTGCTGCAGGCTCAGAGAAGTAAAAATGAGACAAACAAGGGAGGAAGAGGCTGTGGGCACAGCTATGACAAAAACATCCCTCTTGGAGCTGCCCCTTGGTCTAAACCCTCCCTTTTTGGTGGCCAACTGCAGCTTCCCAGCAGCCCTGGCTGCTCCCAGAGCTCAGCAGCCCCGGCACTGTCCCCTGGCAGAGGGGGCTGGTCCAGCTGCGTGTGCTGTGACCCCTTTGCACCAGCCAGGCACTGAACACCTCTCTGCAGGGGCCCACAGCCAGGGCAGTGGGGCTGGCAGCATGCTCTGTCCCCAGACATCCAGAGCTAGGACTGTGGAGGAGCTGCAGAACAAACTACCCTGGGCACCTCCCATGGGCTCCCATGCTGGTTTTGGCCAGGATAGAGTTAATTTTTTTCACAGCAGCTTGTATGGGGCTCTATTTTCTGTGAAGAAAACTCTACCCTGACTGAAACCAGCACAGCTCCCCAGCCTTTAACAGCAACATCCCCCCATCTTCCCTTGCAGCATGTGAGAACTGCAAACAGCATCCATGGACGTGCCTGTGACAGTTCTCCACCAACACAGCCCCAGTGCAGGGAGCCTGGGCAGCCCCTGCCTGCTCTCCCTGCCCTTCCAGCCACTCCTCTCCCCAGATCCAGGCACTGCCAGGGGGGCAGATCTCCTGAGGCAGCCCCTTGGGATGAAACCTTGCAAGGACTAAACAAACCACACCCATGATCCCTGCCCAGACGTGGAGGGGAGGATGGAGAGCTGGTCTGTGCCAAGCAGTGCACCAGGCGAGGGCAGTGACACGCCGAGGGTGACCTTGTCCATCAGGAACGTGGGGCTGGCCCTGTGGGGGGTGCAGATGCAGCACAGAGACCCCAGGAGCCAGAGGGAAATGCCCCCCAGCCAGGCTGTCAGGTCCACAGGCACAATCCTGCTGTTGCTCCCCCGTGGCAGGGCTGGGCTGGGGTCTGTTTTCAAGTCCAGGTGATTGCGACTCTTCAGCCCACCCTCCTCTTCCTCTCTGCAGCAGGGACAGCATCTGTCTGTCTGTCCATCCGTGGTTCTGGCCTTCAGCAGGACTCCACAGGGACACAGGCAGGTGGCTGCAGCCCCAGGTGGCCGTGGGGGCTGGTGTTTAGGTGGCCTGGCCGGGTGGGAGGCGTTTGCTGTCCAGAATGGCCTTCCAGTCATCAGACCAGGAATGCAGCCTGCGGCTGGGGGGCTTCAGCTGCAGGTGTTTGTTGTGGCAGGCAGTGAAGAGCACGTGCTCCCAGCTGGGGTTCTGCTCTGCCCCTGCAAAGCAAGGAAGGTCACTGGGCTGGACAACTCCATTGAGATACCGAAGTTGTTTTACTCCAACGTGAAGACCCCAAAGTTACAAAACCCAAACAGCAGAGAAAGACCAACACCCATCCCTGGCTGCCTCCAGTCACTGCTTCACCATCACCTCTCACCTGTTATATCAGGTCTGTCGTCTATAAGCAGATCAGCAGAAACCACTGTCTTATCTCGTGTCAAAACAATCTGCTCAAGAAATTCGGGGCCAAAGTGCTTCTCCACCCAGGCATACTGGAAGGCAAGAGATGGCTGGTGAGCTCAGGGAAGGCTGATGGATGGGGCAGGGGGTGCTTGGTGGAGTGGAAGCAGCCCTGGCCCCCACACAGGGAGGATATCTCTCTTAATAAGTTCATTAGTGGGATGGATTTGGATGCTGCTGGAGTGTAAGTTCTTTGAAAGCCAAGCAGCTTTTGATGTCATGATGAAAGACTAAGACCAAGAGCCTCAGTGCATGCAAATGGATGGAACAGGTAAATTTTACAGCCAGAGGCATGCAGGGGTCAGACACCTTTCACTGGGCAGAGTGGATGGGACAGGGAGCTGAGATTTGGGCCTGCTCACCTTCTCGTAAGGGCAGTACCGGTACTTCTTGATTGGGCTCGTGCAGATGAACACATCAGTGCTGCCAGGAGGAGAAAAACAGGGGCAGAGTGTCATTCTGGGCCAGAGCAGGCAGCAGCCCAAAGCCAACCCCCCACCACACACAGATCAAACAGATTTAAGACATTAATCCCCCATCTCACAGAATCCCACAGCACAATCGTATTCCCCTTTTCACAACCTTTGCTAGGAGCAGAGAGCTGAAGGGAAGAGGCTGCACATGGCTGATGTTCTAGGTAACTGCTCCAGGATGCAAAGCCCTCTCTCCCCTCCCTTCCCTGATGGCTAGGAGATATTTATTTTTAATGCTGTTGTTGTATCAGCACTTCTGCCAAGAGGTGGAAGTGAAGACACAGCTGCTCCTCTGTCTGTCCCCACATGCAGGTTCATACTCACTCTGCCAAATTTGCCATTTGCTTCACAGCTTCCACAGCCCCAGGGAGTGGGTCCAGCTCGATGAAGAAGTTCTTGGATTCCCAGATGCTGATGGCTTTCTCCTGTGAGGGGAAAGCAAGCAGTTACTGCACTTCTTGCAATTTTGCCGGCACGTGCATCCTCCTCACCCTTTGCTAGGACAGAGATGGGACAGGGAGAACAGTGGGAGCACCAGCTCCAGTCCCTCCTGCTCACACCCCCTGCCTCAGTGGGTGCCTCTGCTCCCCACCCACCAACCTGCCCCCACCCCATACAATTCAGACTGGAGATGCTCTGGAACAAAAAAAAAAAAAACACAAACCAGGCTTGGTTTTGCCTCTGCAGCCCCACACACACAGAGCTGCACCCTCCTGTAAGGCCAAAGACCAGAGATTATCCAGATCCAAACCAAACCCATCCAAAGGGATGGATCCACGTGGATCCAGCTGATATGGCCTGGTGGCCCTGCTCTACCATGATGCTGTCCAGGCACAGGTGCTGCCTGGCCTATTTGCCTCCACGAGATCACTTAAAATAGCAGCCAGGCTGCTCTCCCAGGAGAAGGTACATTACAGGAGGAACCACATGTCAGGATGAATGCAGATGCTCCTCCTCAGGGAAGCCTGGACAAGGTCTAGCAGGTAAATAGAGCATCTCCAGGCAAGGATTTGAAACACAACATCCAGGACAGCAGCCTGGGTGCACTGGTATGGCACAGGGAGAACAGAGAGGAGACCCCAGGGAGCAAAACCTTGGGGTGAGGGCAGAGTCCAGGGGCTGCCTGCAATGGGTGCAGCACAGCTCTAAGGAACAGCAGCCCTGCACTGCCTCAAACAGGTTAACAGCTTGCCAGGTGCCAAGGAAAGCAATTATTTTGCACAAACACCGTGTCCTCAGGGAGGAGAGCTGGGAAGAAGCAGAAGCAGCCCAGCCCCAGTGCTGTGGTGCAGCTGAGGAGCTGCAGATGCAGAAATGCCTCCAGGCTCCATGGCAAGAACCAGCCTGAAAGTTTGCCACGGGGCCATGCAAACATTCAAACTCCAGTAGATCTGCCTCAGACTGAGCAGTAATGGTATTTTATTTTTAAGATATTGTCTGTAGTTGCACAAGAGACCCCTGAAAATGCAGCCTCGTGCAGCAGAGCACTTCAAACTGCACTGAAGTGTTGTCTTACAGCAGCACTTCCACAGCTATCCCGCTTCCAACTATGTCAAAAAGCCTTTTGCAATCAAGCTTGAGGAGGGGAGAACTAAGCTCAGCTTGAGGAAAAGACCCACTCCACTCCCAGAGCCAGAAAAGTTCCCTGTGGCACCATGACCAGCATGCTGACCAGCAGATGGAAAAATCCCCCAGGATGGGAATCCCACCATGGGCCCAAACAGACCCTCAACCCCACAAGGAATTTCCCTGCATGTCCAGGGCTCTCCAACCTTCCAGGTCTGTGTGCTCACTGCGTTGCTGAACTGTCTCCCTTTCACAGCTGGGACCTGCAGCACGTTGGACTCTTTGGCTCCTGTTTTCTGGTCCCTGAAGCAGGTCAGTGGTGCTTTCTGATAAGAGACTGGAATGGCCCACGTGTCTGTAGCCAGAGAGCAGCTCCTACTCACTTCAGCCCAGCCCTGAAACCACGGGGAAAACCAGGACTGCCCTGAGGTCAGATAGTGCAAGTTTTGCTACTTGTTCATCCCAAGGTTTTGGTGGTTTTACATGATCACAGCAGACACAAGATGAGCTCACTTCATTTAACACATCCAAAGTAGTTACGATCAAGAAAGAAAAAAAATTGTTACCATGTGTTACCCCTGCCAAACTTTGAGCAGCTGCTTTATTGCACAAATGATATCCTGCACTTCCCTCTCACCATTCCAAACCAGGAAGGACACTTTATTCCTTCAGCTCATCAAGTTGTATAGGACTTTGCCCATGGGAGAGCCCTGGACCTTATTCCCACTCCTTTCCCTGTAACCATCATACTCCTAACAACAGGAACGCTTTTATTTACCATAACACATTTCAGCCAGTGCAACTGCAACCCATGGGTGAGACCACAGACATCCACTGGGATGGGAAACTTGCAGAGGCAGAAACCAACTCTCTACAGCAGTCAGCCTGTTGCTGAATGCTAAATTACAACCTTAAGAGAGCTTCTACTTTTAAGCTTTAATTGTTAAACTGAATATAATAATTTCTGGCATGAGAGGGCTTGTGTTGTTTTAATTTTAAGCAAGCCCTCAAATGAAGCACCAATTGCACGGTTTGTTCTGAACTGCTCTGCTGCATCCCACCCCTCACACTGCACTTCAGGAGCTAAATAATCCATCTAGGAATGGTACCAATCCAAATCAGAAAATCAGAACTAGAAAAACCCAGCTATACAATCTGGGGCATTTCAAGACAGATGTTCTGAAATACCCCCTTTCCTTGCATCTGTCTCCATCCAGGCATGCAGACAAAAAGCCCATTAGGCCATCATATCAGCCTGGTCTAGTGGAACACGTCCCTCCCCATGACAGGAGGTTGGAACAAGGTGGTCTTTAAGGTCCTTATCAACCCAACCCATTCTAGGATTCTGAGAAAGACACAGACATGCACGAAAAAAACTACATTTCTGGGGAAAACCCACTGCTGGATGCCCTCCTGTGTTCCTGTGGGAGCTTTTTGGTGGCCCCCAGAGCCCTCCCCAGCACTACCCCCACGACCTGGGGGTCAGAGGGTCCCTGAGGGGGACGAGCCCGGGGGAAGCACAACTCACGCTCAGCTCGGGTCCCAGGCGCCCGTACTGCTCCGACACCCAGAAGCCCCTCCGGTCCTCCAGGGCAATGTAGGGCTTGTCGGGGTACCTGGCCCTGAATTTCTTCAGGAAGCCTCCCTCGAAGTCGGCCAGCACCCCGTCCATGTCCACCAGCACCCGCAGAGCCCTGCGGGACCCCGCTGCGGGGCCCAGCCCCCTGCCCAGCCCGGCCAAGGCGCCGCAGCGCCGGGGCCGCAGGTGCAGGAAACAGCTCAGCAAAATCATCGTGCAGGGGGATTTGGGGAAGGATGGGGGATTTGGGGAAAGGGGGATGGGGGATTTGGGGAAAGGAGGATGGGG
>VZRH01000916.1:323309-338661 GCA_013397555.1 Urocynchramus pylzowi
AGCCCCGGAGGGATCCCGGCGCTGTGGCAGGGCACGAGGGGCCGGCGGTGCTCTCACGGAGCTCCGTGGGTCTCTCAGGGGTGGTTTCGGTAGCGGAGCCCGCAGCGGTGATCCTGCCAAAATCGGAGCCTTTAAAATAGGGGGAGGAGCGAGCATCGCTAGGGCTTTAAATGGGATTGTGCGGCCCAGCCTGTCACCTCCCTAATGAACGGGCAGGTTGTGATAAGTGTGGTTTAAAATCTATTTCTGAATTGTCCAAGCGTCCGTGCTCTACATTTGCGAGCAGAGCATGGCCAGAGAGTCCCGCCCCACCACGGAACTGTGTGACAGATCTGAGACCTACCCACGTGTCCACAAAGGAGTTTAATAATCACGGTTAGAATTCCTTAGTTTCTCTGCCAATCTCCTAATTTTACTCTGTGTGGGCACAGCATTTCCTGGTTCTTGAACTTTCCCTCTGTGTTGATGCTCTGAAATGTGTTCTGACTGGTCTCTGCCTGGGATGTTTCCTCCCAGAAGCTGATCAAAAACTGATGTTTCCCACCATGGCCCCAGGTTTTATCTCTTGCAGTTCTTGGGTTGAGCTCCAGCTTTCTCTTAATCTGGTTTCACTTAGTAAATACAAAGTATTTCTACTTTAGAGACAATTTCTGCCTGCAGGGCGTGGGTACAGACCAGATGGAAGGTGGATCTTTGTTCTGTAGTTGAGCTGGAGAACTTTCTGTCACAGAGTTTTGGGGATGCAGAAGGCTCAAGGGGAGACTGGTTGGCTTTGTGGAAGTTCTCCCATTAGGGATGAGCCAGGGAGATGTTCTCTGTGAGAAAGTCCCCAGCTCAGAAAGGGCTTGGACTTGTTGGAGCAAGTCCAGATGAGGCCACCAAGATCATTGGAGGGATGGAGCTTTGAGGAAAGGCTGTGACAATCTGGATTGTTCAGCCTGGAAAAAAAAGAAGGCTCTGGGGTGGCCTTCCAGGATCTGGAGGGAGCTACAGGAAAGATGAGGACAGATTATTTACAGGGGCCTGGAGGGCCAGGAAAGGGGGAATGGCTTCATAACAACAAGAGAATAGGGTTAGATTGGATATTAGGAAATAATTCTTTCTTGTGAGGGTGGGCAGGCCGTGGCACAGAATTGCCAGAGAAGCTGTGGCTGCCCCTGGATCCCTGGAAGTGTCCAAGACCAGCCTGGACAGAGCTTGGAGCAACCTGAGATAGTGGGAGGTGTCCCTGCCGTGGCTGAGGTTTGGGATGAGATGGTCTTTGGAGTTCCTTCCAACCCAAACCATTCTGGGATTCTGTGGAAGTAAATCCAGAGGCAGACAGGCAGCTGGACGTGAGAGCACTCAGGAGCAATGTGTGTGCTTTCTGACTGTCATTTGGCCACCTGGGAGGTGACAGAAAGGGACAGTTAGTTGGGCCTGGTACTGGAATTTCTGCTTGGACTGTAAATTGTTCAGTATGTGTGGGCAGAGGGATAGATCACAAAATCCCAGAATGGTTTGGGTTGGAAGAAGCCTCAAAGGCCATCTCTTTGCAACCCTTGCCATGGACAGGGCACCCTCCAGCAGACCAGTTTGCTCAGTCTGTTTGGGGTTTGTTTTGTTTTGTAGAAGGGGTGGATTTCTGGAGCAGGGAGGACACCACAACTGGGGTTTTGCAGTGCCTGAGCACCTTCAAAGCACAGAGAGCTTTACAAGCCCCATTCCTTCCCATGCTTTTGCCTTTTTAAATTCCATATGGAGAGGAGTGGTTTTGGAGGCGAGTTTCTGGGCTCTGGTCCCCCATTTGGAATTTTGATCCCTCTAACATGTCATTGCTAGAATTTCCCTGCTCTTCCTTTCTCAAAGGAGAAGGCCAGAGACCTGAGGGTAGTGTAAATCTCTCTGAATGGAGGCACTATTCCTCATTTTATGGAGACTTTTGTTAAGGATGAGAGAACCTCTGTTTTTTCTCCCTAATCTGCAAGGATTGAACATTGAAACAATGCTCTGCTTGAAACAATACTCTGCTTCAGAAGGATGTAGTTTTAATTCATTCAGTTAATTGTCAGGAAGAATTTGAAAGCAGTTCATGGGAATGAATTTGCTTTCTTTATCAGGGTTTTGGGGTTTACTATACCTTCCTCATTTAAAGTGGTCACTTTTCATAGCACACATAGAGTAACATTGTAGTTTTTAATTGTACAAAGTAAATTTAAGGACAGGTTTTTAAATACTTTTGTTGTAGGTGGTACTTAATTGTAACTTTAATGTCTACTTCAAAAAAATGCTTATGAGCAGACCTGAAAGTTGGGTAGTGCTTGAGGACCAGCAAGGAACAAGCTCTGGTATTTGTTTTATATTAAAAAAATGTGGTGGGTAGAAAATGAATGCCTCTTTTATTAAAGAAAATTAAAACTTGGGGTGATACTATTATTTCCTGCTGTTATATGAGAAAGCAAATTATAATGAGGTGTGGGAGTGGGTGAATGTTCTTTCATTAGGCTTTGACAGCAACACTTTTTATTTTTCAGGGCAAATGACCCAGCTTTGTGAACTGATCAATAAAAGTGGAGAGCTGCTAGCAAAAAATCTTTCCCATCTGGATACAGTGCTCGGTGCCCTGGATGTACAGGAACACTCACTAGGTGTTCTTGCTGTCTTGTAAGTGTTGCTTGCTTTTAAGTAAATACTAAAACTTCAGGCAATGAGCTGAACTGTCAGACAAGCAAAACTTTCTGTTCTGGCACTGGCACAAGTTGCCTGGAGAAGCTGTGGCTGCCCCTGGATCCCTGGGAGTGTCCAAGGCCGGGTTGGATGGGGCTTGGAGCACCCTGGGATTGTGTCCCTGCCCATGCCAGGGATGGGCACTGGATGGGCTTTGAGGTTCCTTCCAACCCAAACCATTCTGGGATTCCATGATAAGTGTTTTTCCATATGTGTTCAGAAAAAAATATGTAGAATGAGCTTTTAAAACTTTATTTTCAGGGTGTTAATACAGTGAACTGTAAGCATGGAGCAAAATGTTTTATTCCAGTAAAAAACAGGCTTTTATCATGGGTCTTGGGTGCTTGTCTTTAGACAGCACTGAGGCTCTTGCTGCTGTCTGGAGCTTAAGATAAAATTGAGTTGCCTTGGGGAGCTGAACTAAGGTACAGATATTTAGTCTTGAAGTTCAAACTGGCTGTATCTGACTTTAGGTGAACTATCTGCAGGTTTCACTGCTATTTTAAAATTCTCTTTTAAGGGAAAGATCAGAATTCTGGTACTTGTTCAAAAGAAAATACTGATAATACCGAAAATCATCTTTGTCACTGTATTTTGCACTAAATTGAGAATTATGTTGTGCAAAAAAAGGTGCTTTCAGATGTTGTTGTGCAGCTACTGTGGAAATCCTATGCCATGGCTCATAAGCACTTTGGATTTGTTTGCAAGCACCTACACTCAGAGACTTAGCAATGAAAATGAATCTTTTTTATGAACCTTCAAACAATAAATGCTAAACCTTTTGTTTCTTTGTTTCAGGTTTGTGAAGTTTTCTATGCCCAGCATCCCTGACTTCGAAACGTTATTCTCACAGGTGCAGCTTTTTATCAGCACTTGCAATGGAGAACACATTAGATATGCAACAGACACTTGTAAGTTAAGCCTAATTTCAGACTGGATATGTTTTTGGATCGTTTGGTAATACTGATTATTTTCACTGAGGTGTTTTTTTTGTTTGTTTTTACTGTGTCTAGTTGCTGGCCTGTGCCACCAGTTAACAAATGCCCTTGTGGAGAGAAAACAGGTGAGCAAGTAGCATCTAGTGCAAATAAACTACTCCATACCCAAGGCTTAAAGGGGGTGTTACCAGCCTCTTACTCCATAAAGATTTGCCACTAACTTCACATCAAGGGTTTCTGTGCAGCTCTTTAGTTGTTAAGTTTACTGAAAGGTAATAAACCAAACTCAAAATTCTAAGATTTCTCTAAGGAAAATCTAAGGAAGATAATTTTTGGGGGAGAAAAGTCACCTAAAAACATGTTCTCCCTCACGAAATAGGAGATCTGTGGTACCAAGAATGTTCTTCAGACAATGAATGGGTAGAGGAGAGAGCTGCAAGGGTTATTAGCACTGGTGAGACAGTGATTTTAGTTTCACTGTTATTCTCACTGGTGTTACATAATGTTCTTAATGAAATGCCTTAAAATATGCAGGAAACTTGATTAAGAAATACTTGACCAGTGGTTTTGTTGCTGAAATCCTGACTTTTCCAGGCCACTTTGGTGAAGTCTAGCCTGAGACAGACCAGATCTGATCTCTGCTTCTGAGTGGACTGAAGTGAGAACCTTGTCTTTAGTATTTGTTGGGAGTCTGGATGGAGTCACGGAGTCAAGGAAGGTTTTTTATTGATACAGATTACTGGGATTTTTATTGATTACAAATTACTGGATTGTATTCCTGGTGAGATTGGCTTTGTGGAGCAGAATTGAGGACTTTATCAGGAGAAATTGTATAGCCAAGGTTAATTTTGTTTTCCAAGAGACTGCCATATTCTACAAAAAGGGAACCTCAAGTTAACTATTACTTAATGGAACCTGTCAATTAGTGTTATTTTTCATTTGTAAGTGTCAACATAAGATCCAATGTGCTGCCATCTATGAGAAATTATCTGAAAGAGATGTAATTTCTGACAGCCCCTGCGAGGAATTAGCATTCTCAGACAAGCCATAGACAAGATGCAGATGAACACAAACCAGCTGACCTCAATACACGCAGATCTCTGCCAGGTAAGGGGAACAGAAGGGCTTTTTTTAAGAGTAAAAGCTTATAAAATACCTATAAAACTTCAAGGAAATGCATGTTCACATATTGCATTGTAGGAATGGATTTTCAACTGGATTTTTGTTTGCTTTGGTTTTTTTCCAGTATTCAATAATATGATGTACTGAAACAAAATGAAAATCCGATATACAGATTAATTACTAATTTTAAATGTTCAGTGCATGTCACTAGATCTTTGATTTTGTTGATGACTTCAAAAGTCCTTTGACATCCCTTCTCTGTGGGCTGAAAGTCACACTGAACTTACCTTGGGTGGTACCAGTGTAATATCCAGCTACTGCCTGCTCAAGTCTGACAAAAGACACGTTTGTCTCGCTGTCTTTGGCCTGAATTTGTATTTCTGTCTCATTCTTGGCTCCTGGGATTTAGGGCTGGACAGGAATGTTCAGAGCAATATTTAGTGCTGCCAGCACAGTAGTCTGGCAGTCCTGGAGTTTCAAACAGCTTTGTCAGAGTTTAATTTCTTTAGGAGTCAGATAATTTTATAACAGTTCATAATCTGTGTTAAAGATTTTCAACTTGTGTTACTCCACTACTGACATGCTCTGTTTTATAATTCATGGGAGAGTGATATTTATGCAGTAGTACTAATTAATTTAGTTTCAATTCCTTCTCATGGAAACTTGAATGGAAATGGCTAATTTATGAAAACTTGATTTATTTTCTTGTAGCTCTGTTTGTTAGCAAAATGCTTTAAACCTGCCCTCCCGTATCTAGATGTGGACATGATGGATATTTGTAAAGAGAATGGGGCATATGATGCGAAGCACTTTTTATGTTACTACTACTATGGTGGGATGATATACACTGGGCTAAAGAACTTTGAAAGAGCACTCTACTTTTATGAACAGGTAACTTGAAATGAAACCATAAATCTGAAGTGTGATGTCTGGAAAGGCAAAAGTAGATGGGTAACAGTGCTGAGAAAACACAACACCTTTGAACTGGCACAAGCAGACTGTCTTTGGAGGTGTTTTCCTTTAAGAAAGTCTCTCACAGCTCTCATAAAACTGTGCAGCTCAAAGAGTGATGTTAAATTTATCTCACTATAAATATTTTTCAGCTGCCTGCTGGAGACTGCAGCACAGAAACAGGTCATGGGCTGACACACGGTTGTGTGTCCTTAAAAATTAGTCCAGTGGTTTTGCTAAGGCCTTTGCTAATTTTATGAGAGGAGTTTTGCTTCTTCAATGCTGTTATAATCTTTGCTGGTTTTGCTTTATCTGGGAAGGAAACAAAAATAGTAAAATTGGGAAAATCTTGGGTATGAGAGAAATGCTGTGAAATGTGCAAAACAAATTGGTGCAGCATTTTTCTTTTTTTGTAAATGAGGATCAGCTCTTGAGTAGTTCCAGTATCATAGTGAACTAAAATCCCTTTTCCCTATTCTGCAGACCTCTGACAATGTAACAGCTTTATAAAACCTCCTTGAGGGTCTGTGTAAATCCAGGTTCACAAGTAGCTACAGGTGATTTCTGGTACAACTTTAGATATATTCCAAGGAAGGAAGTTTTGATTCTATCTGAGCAGGTCTATTTTAAGACAGGCACCACTGTAACGTGATATGTTTTGAATAGCTCGTATAAAATTTCCTTTCTTTTGTGTATGTCTGGATAATTAATTTTGACAGAAGCTAGTTAAGCTTCAGTGCTCAAAAGAGAATTTCATATATCACTGTATCCTTTCTACATGCAGCTTGAAATTGAATTTTTTTTTTCATGCAGTAACTACCAGGATCTACCAGTAAGCAGACTAAATTTCTGTTCCATTTCTTTCTCTCTTGCTTAGGCAATAACTACTCCAGCCATGGCAGTCAGTCATATTATGTTGGAATCATATAAAAAGTATATCCTAGTTTCTTTGATACTACTTGGTAAAGTTCAGCAGCTACCAAAATACACTTCCCAGATAGTTGGTAGATTCATTAAGGTAAGTATTGCAAATGCATCTAAGTAATAGATCAACAAATCTGAATTTGTAAATGTGTAACAGTGGAAGGTGTTCCTGTCCATGGCAGGGGTTTGGAGTGAGATGAACTTAAAGGTTCTTTCAACCCAAACCATTCTATGATTGTATGATGTCAGTGATAACTGCTTTTTAAAATCTGGGAAAACTTCAGTGTTGATTAGTACTAATGAATATTCCTTTCACTGATACTGCACATTCCTTTATAGCTTTTTATGTTAAAATTCAAAAAATACTCAGATTTCAATTGACTTTCAAGCTACAGTGCCATTATGAAAAGATTTGACCTGTAACTTCATCTGATTGAAGCACAAAATGCTAAACAGTTTATTCCCAAACCCCTTTTATTTTAAAGAATAAAAGCTTCTGAAAAAACCTGAGTTTGGAGTCTGTAAGCTTTCAGATTAGGAGGTGTAGGGTGGGAGACAAAACTGCTACTGAGAGGGTTCTGATCTTAAGTAACACACTTCTAAAGTTAGTTCTTATTTAACACTGAGTTTGTTGATTTGTGACCAAAATTCTAGAGAGTTCCAAAATTCTCCTAACTTCAGAGACTAATAAAAAAGCTGAAAACATTTTAAGGTAGGTTTAGGTGAACTGGTTTCACCATCTGGGTCTCTGCTGTTGATGCTGTGACCCGATGTGGTCAAGGATGGATGTCTTAGAGGACAGAACTGGCAATACTTACCTCAAACTCAGCTGGTCTCAGCTCAGCTGGTTGAGAGTTTTTTCACACTGCTGTAAGTAAAACTGTCACACAGAGGTCCTGATATGATGTTTATTAAATGCTGCACAGCAGTAATACAGATTTTAGTGTATGAGGATCTGTCATTGCCATAAAGCCATGTATGGGCACCCTGTCCTTTTTATGAGAAATGCCCAGGCTACTTAAATTTACTTCAATTCCTGCATGGCTTCTAATGTTGGAGCACTGAATAGGTTTTGTGAGGCTGGGTGAACACTGTGTTCTTCAAGAAGGGTTCTCATTTTTCTAATTGCAGCCTCTTAGCAATGCTTACCATGAATTAGCACAAGTTTATTCAACCAATAAACCCTCGGAGCTTCGAAATCTGGTGAACAAACACAGTGAAACTTTCACAAGAGATAACAATATGGGGCTGGTTAAGCAATGCTTGTCATCTCTCTACAAAAAGAATATTCAGAGGCTAACCAAGGTAAGAGAAACTGTGGGCAGTTTTCTTCTGAGAGAGTATTTCTGAAATGTATTCAATTTAGAGCTAAATGATAACATAGTAATGTGGCAGAGAAATTGCTTAAACTGAGATTTGTGTTTGGAACAAAGGAGACTAGAATGCCCTGTACAGGAAAACAAATCAGTTGGCTGCTTATGCATTATTTAAAAGGTGATTCAATCTGTCTGTCAGGGGGGTTTGCCCGTGAGGTTTTCATAGATAATCAAAAAAGTGAGCGCTGCAACCCAGTGACCTTCATCCCTATTCAAAAAATGGGAAAACTGAACTTTACAGGCCACTTCATTAGAAAGGAGTGAGTGAATAGGAGAGATTTTGGAAGTGTCTGAAATAGAAGGAAAAACAGAAGCAGTGAAGTGATTGGCTCTTTCAGCTGAGAGATCACATTAATCCTGAAAGGTGGTTGGGGAAAGCAGGTTTTTTTTGCAAGCTTAAATGATATTTGTTGCAATAGAAAAAAATCTCATAAGGAGCTTTATATATGCATCTCTTGAAGGAAATTCAAGGGGTGGAGAGTCACCTTTTTTTGTATAAAAAGGTGAGAGAAAGAGGTTGGACATGGTCAGGACTGTCTGGTGTAGAATGAAATTGCAGGAATGAGTAATGACTCCATACGTGGTCAGTGTAACAAATTAATGTCTGGAGGAAGAACTGACTCACTCTCATGAGCCCTTCAGTAATTGTGTGTTCCACTTGTTCCTTCCCATCAGACTTCCACAGTCAGGTTACATAGGCCATGAAGCATCAACAAGAAAATCCTTAACACATCCAGTTTTAACACTTGAAAACTTTCTAAATTTCAGACATTTTTAACATTGTCATTACAAGACATGGCAAGTCGAGTGCAGCTGTCTGGGCCCCAAGAAGCAGAAAAATACGTCCTCCACATGGTAAGACCCCTGACTTGGGTAAGCTATCCCAAAATTAGTGTTTGGGCTGGCAGTACACATCCTGACCAGCTCTTCTTCAGGGTGGAGGAAATGCTGGCAGTCTGCTGTGGTGTTGAGACTGTTCTCAAAAAGTCTAAAAAGCTGTTCTCCATATAAGATAAGGCATAAATTGTGGTTTTGGGAACCTGTGGGAAATAAAAGCAACCAAGTTAAAGACAATTCCACAAAGAGTCTGTGTGTTGTAGTTACCTGAAATTCTGTTCTTGGTGATAACTTCTATAAAACCCTCTGTCATTTCAGATAGAAGATGGTGAAATCTTTGCAAGTATTAATCAGAAAGATGGTATGGTCTGTTTCCATGATAATCCTGAAAAATATAACAATCCGGCTATGCTTCATAACATTGATCAGGAGGTAAATCTTTTACTGCTTTTGGAATTCTTAGCAAAGAACCTTAGTCTGTAATCAGAGAGGTGCTGGCAGAAGCCAGTGTAGTAACTTAGATATAGAGAGTGAGGACTGTAAATCACTATTTGACTATTTCACAGTATTTTCATGGGTTTTAGATCAATACTCTCTGTCAGTGTGATCCCTGTTTTGTCCTGCACAGCTTGAGCTGTTTCAGGAGACTGACTTCTTGCTGTTGGTGATGGGAAGATCCTTGAATGGATTAGAAAGATTGTTTTTAGAGCTTTAAACTTCAAGGGTCACTTCCATTGGCTCTCAATATCCTGCCTGTGGGTTAAGGTGGTTGAGCCTCATGGGACTGTCTATCAATGGCCTTAAAAAGGAAGACATGGATCAAATGAAGGGAATAAAAAATGGTCTGACAATTTTGTTTGGGAGGTGAGGGATGAGAACATTTTGATGTGGAACTTCAGTGGTGGCAAAAGTTATTTGTTCTGCATGGCACAGCTGTGAAATGTGTTGAAGATCAGGTACAAGCTGGACAAAGTAATCAATTTCATACATCTTTTTAAGATGCTGAAATGTATAGAGCTTGATGAACGACTGAAAGCCATGGATCAAGAGATCACTGTGAACCCTCAGTTTGTGCAGAAGGTAATGGATTTAATGTTTTGTAAGAGATTCATTCAGTGCAGTGAGTATGTTGGACTGAATGTCAGTATTTACAGTGTTGTTATTAGACATTATTAATAATATGTGCAGAAGCATCATGACACATCATAAGATAATTTATTAATTTTTAAGGTGCTTTTCCCTAATTAATCCTGCAGTGATTTCAACCAGAAAATTAAGTGCATGTTATTTCATAGGCACTTTATTTTCCTGCCTGTTCACTTCAAAGAACTGTCATTCTCAAGCCTGCAGACCTGTTTCTGAACAGAACTAACTCTCTCCCTTTCAGAGTATGGGCTCTCAAGAAGATGACTCAGGGACCAAACCATCCAGTTATTCTTGAAATTAATGTTGCTCACCACTCCGCTTTCAAGTAAAAGCTTATGAAAGAATCACGCCTGGAGCAGGGCATTGAGGAGTTCCACAGAGAGAGCAGAGAGAACTGAGCTTTGCTTTTCACCTGGACATTAAGAAAATAAAAGAACACCCTCTCAGTACTGTATAATATCAGAAATATTCTCTGCAAAGAAAAAGGAAATGTCAAAAGAAACTTGAAAGTCTGTTGTGGATTTATTTATCTTCAGATTAACATTGTTAATGCATTAAATAATCTACCTTTTGTTTTAAAGGGTTTGAATGTTGCTGTGTTTCTGTAGCAGTCCTTCTCTTCTGCAAAAGAAAGTGTTATTCAGGGAAGAATACAAACTAGTGTTGGTTCACTTACAAGATAATTCTTGGTTCATTATTCTGTATTTAAAGTTGGCTCAAAGTGCAGATTTATCATATGTGTGTTGGGGGCAGAGGGTTGGAGTTCAAGCAAATCATAATGTAGGGAATTTGCATATGCCCAATGTAGCTGGTGCTGTCTGTTAAATGAGGAAATAAGAACTGTTCTTCCCCAAAGGATGAGGATATCAACATGTCCTTGTAAGGAAGTTTGCTGCACAGTAGGAATCATATATGGAAAGCATACATGACAGCTGTTTATGATTTTAAGTTTCTGTTGCAAAATATCTGCTAATATTATTTGCTCTTAGATGAAACTTATTAGACCTAAACAAAAGGATATTTGGAAAACGTTGGTGTTCTGGAGGATTCTAGATAGGAAGTTGTTTACACTGAAAGAAATTTAAATGTTTGTTCCTGTGCAACTGGCTTGAAGGTATTCAACAGGCTGATAGTTTCTTTGGTGGAAACCAGTATTTCTGCATGGAACATAAATAGAATTCTATACAGCTCTCAAAATGCAGGATTTTATTCAGATATAATGTGTTGGAATGGTAGCTGGTTTTTAATTTACTATTTTAAACTTTAAAACTTTGTTATTGGATTCTTTAAAGTGCTTCACCCCTTAAATCAATGGGCTGTTTAATTTTCTGTTGTTCTCGTGTATCTGAAGATTCTCACTGTTCAAACACCTTCCTGTCAGGCAGAAATAAACCTGTCATCAAGTCAGAAAACAGAAGCTCAGCAGCCACTGCTTCCTACTGAAACACCTGACCAGGAGCTGCTTGCTCCTGCTACCCTGCCAGCTTTTTTCCAGGTGGGAGCTGAGCATTCCTGGCTCTTGCTGTGTGAAGTTTGTGTGTATTGAGGTCACCTGTGGTTGAAAATATTCCATTTGTGCTTCCAGTGCTGATACAGAAGTTGGGGTTTTCACTTAAAACCAGTGTCACAAGTGTAGCAGAGCCACTGTGGCAGCAGGGTGCTGCTTTCTGGTGAAGAGAGGTGCCCCAGCTTGTGGTTGGTGCTGAAGGATGTTTTTAAAAGTATAAAATAGCAGTTTAGTAGTGAACACAGTGGAGCTCCTCAGTGTGAGCAGCTCATCACTTCCTGCCTGAGAGAATTCCATTGGCACAACTTAAATATCTGATCTTTAAGCAAGATCTTGGGGTTTTTCATAACTCACAAGTCTTGTAAATAGAAAAGATCTATGGTTTTGAAGGTTTTTAGCCTAATTAATCCTGCAGTGTTTTTAATGCTGAACCATTTCCCCCTCTGGTCCCATGGAAGTGTGAAATGAGTAATTAGTGACGCTGTGGCTCGAGCCCAGAGGGACTGCAAACAACTGACCCCAAACCCCACCCATCCAGAAATGTGCCTGGCTCATCTCTCCTTGCCAGTGTCTCCCTTGCCAGGGGAGAATGTATTCAGGATGCTGTCATGGAGTCAGAAAAAAACCCAGGAATGTCCATTTTTACACTACTAGCTCCTATTAGTGAGCATGGTTTTTACCTGCTGAGATGTGCAGGATGGTTTTCCAGCTGTGGAATTAGAAGCAAACTAATCTGTGCAGCTGGTGAATAGCTCTAGATTTTTCTCTTCTTTTATCTTGCCCAAAGTAGATAAAACAAATCCATGCTCACATCAAAAGGACGGAAAAAATAGCTGTGTAATAGTTTCAAGAGATATATTTCATTATATATCTGATTTTTAAGAGGGCAAATGCTTTTAAAGTTAGAGAACTGCTGAGGTTCCTTTTCTGTCTGTGCTGTTAATGTCTGAATTCTGTTAGAAATTCAAAGTCAGGTCCCACCTGTAGAATCAGTAGATAAAGCATTCACCAAAAGTGCTCCAGGGAAGGGCTTTTAAGTGCTAGTTTGATAAACACACACGGTCTGGCATCTGCATGTCTTGAGATAGCGCTGAAATTAAGTCAGATTTTTAATGAAGCAGCTCCTTCCAAGTCTTGGAACTAATTGCCTGGGCTGTGGTCAGCTGAGAGGCTTCGAGAACACTTGGGCTTTCTGGTTTTAATTTGTATTTACTGCAGGGAAGGACTTCTGCTGAAATCTAGGAACACTGCGTGCTGTGCTGCTCCCAGCTTGGGCTCTCAGAGGTCCTGTGGCTGTTCTTCCCATCCTGCACGGTCACAAAATGTGTCCAGGGAATACTGAGTGCATGCTTTGATATCTGACTCCGATTTTGATGCATTTTAATTAGCACAGACACAAAATGCACTTCTGAAGGCAGCATTAGATGTGCAGCTGCAATTCATAGCCACAGGAGGGGTCTCTAGGCCAGTCACGGTGAGATTTTGAAATGTTTCTAAGAAGGAAACGTTTGGAAGCTGTTTGTGTCCAACCCCCACTCCTGGTTTTGTGCCACCGAGGAGCCCCAGTGTGTGACCTCTGCTGAGCCATCACTCCATGGTGTAACTCCAGCTGCCTCCTCCTCCACAGCTCCCCTGCGTGTCCCACAGCACAGCCACAGCCCCGTGTTTGTGTTGTCACCTGTAGAACCCAGGAAATGTTCTCCGTGTGGCCTGGGAGCTTAGTCCTGAGAAGTTGTTTAAATGTACTATTGGAAAATAAAGAAAACAAACCAGTTGTTCTTAGTTTGTCTTAAATGACATTGTAGGTCTTCTGTATTTGGGGTTTCCTTAGTTTTTTGGGGGGAATCTCTTTGTTCTGGTTGCTTTTCAGGAGGTGATTTTGGCTGACTGGGGAGGCTGCTGGTTGCCTGCTGTGTGTGGCAGTGCCTTCTGCTCCAGAGGTGTTCAAGCCCTGCTGGTGGCTTCTCAGAGCTCTGCTGAGCAATTCCAAGTAGAAATCATCTTTCTTTAGTGTCTTTCTTGAGAAGTGCTGCTGCAGGTCCTTGTCTGAGATGGGCTTTGGGATTTTGGATGGAATGCTTTTATTCTGAGCAACCTGGTGTAGTGAAGATGTCCCTGCCCACAGCAGGGGCTTGGAATGGGGTGGTCCAGAAGGTCCTTCCAAGCCAAACCATTCTGGGATTTGTGCCTGAGCTCTGTGTTTCTGTAATAATCCATCTTGCTGACCATCTGGCTATTGTTTTAACCAGAGACATGGTTATTAGTCCATGTGTGGCTGTGCTTGGATCCAGAGGTGTATCTTGTAGTGGTATCAGCAATCGTTGCTTTTTTGGGATTAAAGTACAAGTTTTACTCAGTTGAATAATCTATGCTGTTATCTACTTGAAAACTTACTACTTTTGTTCACATTCAGGTAGTTAAAGCTCTTTAAGGGGCAACTCCAAGGGGCAGGGAGGAATCTGGTGCTTTATTATTTTGAAGCCTAATAGTTCACGTGGAATTTGGTTTAGCTTTCCGTCATAGATTCTTAGAGATAAATAATCTTTTAATACTTAAACATGATACCCTGAAGAGAAACAGGAATAGTTTAATGGAAATGAAGAGCCTGAACAGGTTTAACTTGGGCGTTTGCTCTCCTGCCCTTCCCGGGCTGTACCTGTGCAAACACTTCCACAGAGCCGCTTTATAAATCGGGAAACGACAATATTTTGAAACCTTCATCTGCCATACTCTTACATTCTAAGCACTTTAAGGAATCGACACAGACGGTGGGTGCTGAGTCTCCCGTGGAGAAGTCGCGCCGAGCCTGCGGAGAACCGGGCACCGCCCTGAGGACGGGAAAGTCCCGGGAAGGGGCTCTGCGACAGCTCATGGCGAAGCTGGTCAAAGCTGCACACTCCAGCCCGGAGCCGGTCCTGCTCCCGGACCCTGTTCCCGGTCCCTCTCACTGTCCCTGTTCCCGGTCCCGGTCCCTCTCACTGTCCTTGTTCCCGGTCCCGGTCCCTGTCCCTGTTCCTTGTCCCTGTTCCCGGTCCCTCTCACTGTCCTTGTTCCCTGTTCCCGGTCCCTGCTCCCGGTCCCTGTCCCTGTCCCCGGTCCCTGTGTCCCTGTTCCCGGTCCCTGTCCCTGTTCCCTGTCCCTGTCCCCGGTCCCTGTGTCCCTGTTCCCGGTCCCTGTCCCTGTTCCCTGTCCCTGTGTCCACGTTCCCGGTCCCTGTTCCCGGTCCCGGCTCCTTCGGGGGCTCCGCCCGCGGCCACCCCGGGTCCCCTCCCAGAGCCAGCGGGTCACATGACCCACAGCGCGGCCCGTACCACCCCGCGGGGGGAGCGCGGCCCGCTCCCGGCGCGGCCCCCGCGGGTCGCTGGCTGCCGTTTGTCCCTTCTCGTGTCCCCGGTGATCGGATAGCAGTGCTCCGCTCTGCGCCGTGACGGCTGGACAGGTGTTGCGCGGGAGGGTAGGAGGCTCCTTCCAGACCTCTTCATACCCCCTCCTTTGAGGTAATGGCTCCGCCCGGCCCCTGTGGACAGGGCGGCCCTGGGCCGAGCCACTGTGGCAGCCGGGGGGTGGCGGTTGCCCGGGAGAGCGGCGGGACGGCCAGCTCAGTCCCGCGGTAGGAACGGGCTTCTCATCGTTCTCTCTCCTACCTTGTTCTCCATCTTCTCCCTTCTCCGCGGCGGCGGCGGGCGCGCGGGCGGGGAGCTGTCCGTCCCTGTCTCCCCCCCAGCTGGCGGTGGAGGTGGTACGGCCGGTGGGTCAGTCGGTGTCAGGCGCCCGCGGACACGGGACGGGCCGGGGGAGCCGCGGTGAGCGGGGGCTCCGGGCACGGGGAACCGGGCCGGGCCGGG
>VZRH01000916.1:359946-377267 GCA_013397555.1 Urocynchramus pylzowi
GGGGAAGAAGATAAAAAAAAAAAAAAAAAAAAAAAAAAAAAAAAAAAAAGAGAGTGCTGGGCTTGGTCTAACAGAGGCAAGAAAGTGATCTTACAGCTCGGCCCCTGGAACACCAACTCCGACCACCAGCGAGACGGGAGCGAGGACGCGCCGACGGGGCCGACTCGATGGTGCACTTCAGTAGCTGCAGCTCCCCATCCATAACCACCTGGGCAGCCACCAAAGCTTGCCAGGCTTCGGTGGCACCTACATTCAGGATACGGCAGAGTCTCGGGGCAGGAGAATCACTTCTTGCATCCTTCTCCAGCGAGATGTCAGTGTTGTACCTCCAGGCTGCCGACGCCGGCACGGAGTCGCGCTCCCCGACAGCTTCCCCCGGCTTTCCCCCCTTGTAGGTGCAAGTAATGCAGTCGAGATCAATGGTTAGATCAGGCTCCTGGTGTGCTCTGAGCACGGGGTCTCTAGACAGCAGTAAGAGCTTGGTCTGGCTGACTCCACCCAGGCCCTGCTCGCTCTTCCCGACAGAGCTATAGCTTATTAACAGGCTACTGAGCCTTAATACTGACACTTAGTGTAATGGTTTACAGTAAAGAAAGGACTCTCCTACAAAGCGCCGAAGAGAGGGGGGGAACCCCACTCCAATCCCTTCCTCTCCCTCTCAGAGTCTCTGGAGCATCTCACAAGCAGGGAAAGGAGCCGGGGAGGCGAGGGGGGCACCGCCACCGCGGCGCCGGGTCCCGTCGGGGCTCAGGACGAACGACAGCGAGGACATCGTAAGGAACGAGAGACAAACGGTGCTGGTGCTGTGCTGCCTCAAGCTGGGAGGTGCGCGTGGTCAAGCGGAGCGGGGAGAACTAGTCTTTCTTCAAGTCCCTGGATTCAAAAAGCTTCAGGCGTTCTTGCACAGTCAGGCCTTCCTTCAGACTCTGGGAGAGACAAAAGACAGAGAGCGTTGGGGCACGGGCGGCGCGCGGGGCGGGAGCGATGCTCAGGCAGACGTGGCAGCGAGGAATGGGCTCCTGGGAGGAGCAGGATTAGTGGGACATGCTGAGAGAGAACACACGGTTATGGAGGAGTTACTGGGGCAGGGCCTTGAGACAGGGTGAGATTGCAAATGAACCAGGCGACGAACCAGAAGCAGATGAGAGGCACATCATGCTGCAAGCGGGATTAGCTGACTTGGGAATGACCCCTGTCCTGGGGTGACTTTATGGTGCTCGTGTCCCCATTCATCTGTTTAGCCCAGAAATGAGTTTTGCACCTTTAACACTGGTTCTGAGAGTGAAAGGGGGGAAGAAGTGTGCAGAAATATTTTCCCAAACTGGTTGGGGAGAGGCTGCTTGAATCTGCTTTCTAGAGGAACCCCTTCGGAGGTTCTCTCTCAAATTTGCCCTAAACCAGGACACCCCCAGAGCTCACGGGGCACTGCTGGATGGGGCAATTCCAGGCAGGCCAGCTGGGATCTGCTCTGCTGAATCCTCAGGATGCTGAGCAGGACCTGCAGGCTGGTCCTTCTCTGCCTCCCCCACCACTACAGCACCCATGGGGACAGTCCTGGCTCCACTCCATGCAGGATTTGCTCAAGAAACCCTGGAAACTGCTGTGTGCTGCCAGCGACCATCCCACCCCTTCTCTCACCCCACCCTGGGACTCTCCCAAGCCAAAGATGCCTCGACAGCCCACAGTTACACAGAGAACTCCTAAGTGCTGCTCAGGTCTGGCAGGCTCTGATGGCTGATCCAATTCAGATGCAGCATCCAGATTTCAAGGCACAACTCTCAGCTGGCCAGCAGCCCCCTGGCATTTGGAATTGTAAAATCCATCAGCTACACATGGGGACTCAGTAGCACAGCGCTGGAAGGGGCAGAAACCCAGAAACAAATTGCCTGGCTCCTGCAGGACAGCTTTAAATTGAAACCAGCCTGAGGGGATGCACCAGCCTAATGCCAGCACCCTCCTTCCTGCAGCCCCAAACCTGTGGCACAAGAGATTGAGGAGAGCAAAGCATTAGGTGGTGAGTTGTCCCTGTAAAAGAGGAGGTACAGCCACATCCCATCCCTAAAAACAGCCCCCATAACAGCAGAGCCAGGGCTCTGCCCCTCTGTGCCCCACTGCCTGCCCCAACCCCACAGCTCTCCCTGCCAGCCCGGGCCTTGGAACTTGCAAGGAATTCGTGCTGCAGCTGGAACATTATTTGCTTTACAGACCAAGCCTTGGCACCTTCAAAGGCACAGACTGGAAATCAGCTCCTAGGAGGAAAGTCTGAGGGAACTGGGATTGCTTAGCCTGGAGAAGAGAAGGCTCAAGGTGACCTTAGAACCCCTTTCAGAGCCTAAAGGGGCTCCAGAAGAGCTGGAGAGGGACTGGAGAGAGCATGAAGTGACAGGACAAGGGGGAATGGCTTCCCATTGCCAGAGGGCCGGGGTAGATGGGATATAGGGAAGAGATTCTTCCCTGTGAGGGTGGGGAGGCACTGGCACAGGTTGCCCAGAGAAGCTGTGGCTGCCCCTGGATCCCTGGAAGTGCCCAAGGCCAGGTTGGATGGGGCTTGGAGCAGCCTGGGATAGTGGAAGGTGTCCCTGCCCATGGCAGGGGGGTTTGAACAGGATGATTTTTCATCCCTTCCAACCCAAACCATTCTGTGATTCCACGATCCTACTATCAGGCAGCCACCTCCCCTTCTCCTTTCCCTTCCCTGGCTGTGGGACTGTTCTACCACAGCAGCAGGTTGGACTTTTGGGCTGCATTTTCCTTCCCATGTATTTATCAAGGCAGGACTCCATGATAAACTTGCCCCGAGGCTGTGCAGATTCCCATGGTTACTGTATTTCTGGAAATGTTTTTCCTCCCACAGGCCCACAAACACAGAAGGGCTTTGCCAGGCAGCATGGAAATGAAAGCACTAAATTGGATTGAATTTCCAAATGCTGTGTGCTCTCTTTCCAACGGGCAGCAGTCTCCTGGGATGAGAGTCTCTGAGCACACACTTCCTAAAGGAAGTTTACTTTGGGCCTCTTTAAATGGGAGCAGCTCATGCATTCCAGTTCTCGCATCTGATTTCTCAGTGGATGGAAAGAGACACCAGGAATCATCAGCCTGTTCTGCCTGATGGCACAAATTCCAGCAAATTCAGCCCCGGGGCAGTCCCACAACCATTTCAGTTGCTGATGAGGAGAGCCTGATGAAGTGAGACTAATGTAGGATGATATCTGTGATAAAGGGATCTTCCAAACAGACTTCCTGAGGCTCTCCACCCACCGTGATGGGAGCTCCCCTCTCCTAACCTGCCTCTGCAGGTGCTCCCACCTCAGTCTTTGCCATAGGCCAGGAAATTCACTATTACTCCAGTTAATGGAGATATCTGGCTCATTACAATCAGCCTCATTTCTTATCAGCTCTCTCCTTTTGCTGGATGAGCTTGGAAGCCTTGGAGGCTCAGGGATGGAGAGCAGGAGGATGTTACTGGGCAAGGAAGACTCTTGCTCAGGCATGGATCAACCTGAAAAAGCAGCAACTGTGGGTAAAAGAAATTAGGGCAGTCCAGGACATTCCCACTGCAGCTGAGGTAGCTGAGACCATTTTCCATACTCCAGGCTGTTATGGGAAGTACACTTAAAGGCATCTCAGACTATTCCTGCACCTGGCTAACAGCAAAACAGGTGTTTTCCTACGAGACCTGGACAGTGCCGGAGTTTAGTCTGAGGCATGCAGAGTCATTCAGGCATGCACACTCAGTGTCCCACGCTCCCAACACAGTAAACAGGAAAACGTGCCCCACCATGTCCAAATCCTCTCTGTGATGATGAGCTGTGTTGGTGAGGGTGGGAAGAGCAGGAAGACAAAAAGCCATAATCCCAGGGAAGAGGCAGAGACTGTTTCACACAGATCTTGGGTACACTGACTTCTCCCCTCCCCTTTCCCTGTGCCCAGGAGAAGAATTAGCAGTGAATAAACCCATCAGTCAGTCAGTCAGTCAGTCAATCATTAAGAGAGGAGGGCTCTAGTTTGGCAGGGAGGTGTGAGCAGTGCATGCAGAGGTTGGGCCGCCCCGTGGTGGCTGCGGCGCTGGGCGGGTGCCGGTGTGTTTACCTACGTGGCAGGGAACCTGGACTCGGGTTCATTTCAGTTATCCCATGAGACCTGCTCAATAACGGACTGTTGAAGGAAAAAGCAAAATAAAACAAAAAAAAAAGAACAAAAACAAAAGAAGAAGCTCATAAATCCCAAATGAATTTGCGCTGGCGCAGCCCCAGCCCCCCGTCCCGCAGCGATGCCCTGGCACAGCCCCTGCTTCTTCTCCTCTCCTTCCCCACCAAGCAGCACACATGGGGACCACACAGAAAGTGATCCGAGTTGAAGTGGTGAAGGGAAACCCAGCATCAGAGTGGCCCAGCAAGGCTGGGCTGCCCCAAAATGTGCAGAAGTCTCTCTCTGTTCACTGGGTGCAGTGCAGATGCCCTGAGCTGAGGAGCTGCTGCTCACAGAGCTCCAAGTGTTTCCCCACATGGGCACCAAGCTCAAAATATTTTGCCTGCCCTGCAAGGGCCCAACCACTTCAAACATCAGCAAGAGACACCAGGTGAGAGGCAAAGCAGGTTTGCTCATGCTGAGCTTCCTCCCAACTGCCCTATGTTTAATGCTGACTGCTGATCAGCATTATTTGCCCTTCCTTATCCCTGCGGTCCCACATGATGGAACTGGCTGCCAAGGAGAGCTTGGCACAGCATCACTGGGCTTTGGGATCAACAGCAAGCACAGAAGGACCACAGAAGCACAGGGCCATCTGCACCATGTTAACACACAAACAAAGTGTGTGTTAAATATGCCCAGGACCCAGACTTTGCTGATACACATAAAGACAAAAAATCTTGCAGTGATGAACACTAACACTAGAATGATGTGCACATTTCCACCTATATTTCAACTGAAAAGAAGGAGCAGATACTGGGATAGTCCTCCTGTGAAAGACCAAAGAACAAGGAGAACGTCAGCCTTTTTTCCAACCAGGGAGCAGCTCCATGCCTCCATCTGAGCAGGGTGTGGAGTGGGGGAGTGGGCCCTGCTTGGCTGCACAGTCAGTCCTTTTGCAGTAAAAAACCATCCAGGCTAGCACTAGTGGCTGGGAAATTCTTAATTTTGTTCCCCTGCCCATTTTTTCCCATTTGGGATCCCCATCAAAGAGAAATGCTGGGCATTCCTCATTCCCATCCCACTGGGCAGGACATCTGAGCTCACCTTTGACCTGATATTCCTTAGTTGCCGGCTAACACTGGATCTGTCTTTCTTCAAGAAATCAGGGTTGCTTTTTGATTTCATAATATCTGAGAAGAAGCAAAAGAAGTGGGATTAGCCTGGTGCCCACTGCCTTCCTGCAAGGGCAGGGCTGAGGCTCTGCCCTCCCAGCCCAGGAAAGTGCCCCGATGAGCCCAACTCAATGCTGCCCCAAGGGCAGAGGGGGCTTTTGGGCATCCCTGCATCACGAGGTTTTCCTGATGCAAAATGCCAGAAGGCTTTCAAAGCCCATCAGCTTTGGGTTGGAAGGCCAAGTCCTACACTCAGACCCGTTCCTGCACAAGGGTTTGTACTCCAGGATTCCCGTGTTAGCTCGGGACACCCAGGACTGCTGAGAGCTGCTGGAGGAGGACTGACCATATCCCGATACAGTGGTGTTCACAGGGGATTTCTCTCCCTGAGCTTCTGTGGCTGCTTTCAGCTGCTCTTTCAACCTGCTGATATCACAGTCTGCCTTGGCCTTCACGATGCTCAGCTCCGTGTAGATGTCTTTGTACTTGTCACTGGCGTATTTCTTATCCTGGCAAGGGAACAAGAACAACCCGATGGAGCCAGACAGACAGCTGGAGCCGAGGGGTTTGTGGATGCACTGAAGAGGAACTTGGCAAATGCCGACGGAAGAAGAGCCGGCAGCGGGAGAGAGGCTTGGCCAGGGCAACGCACGCCCTCGGAGCCGCTTCCAACAGCGAGCAGGGACTGCGGGAATGGAGACAGCGGAGAGCTGAGAGCCAAGGGCCAGCACGCAGTGCTGCCTGTGCGTGCAGCCCCTCAGCTACAGGGCTGTTGGTGGCTTTTCGTTTTAGCCAAGACACAGAATTCAAGCAGAATTCCCAGAAATGGCCTTGGCTTGTCCAGAGCAAACCAGTTCCACCGCTGCAAGGCTGGGCAGATCTCTAACACTGATTGTTTGTGCCATTTAAATCTGATCTGATGTGACGGTAAATGGGGAAATCACGCTGAAAGGGATGTTTTCCCACACTGTCTCCTTTGTGGGGTAAGTCTTAAGTTGATACATGGAGTGCTTTACTGATGACACCAAAATGGGTATTGAATTACATTCAGGGGAAAAATTAAATATGGTTTCAAATCTAGGTGTAAATGGGCTGAAATCTAAGCACAGACACTCAGGAGCAGAGCACAGTAAGAGGATTTGCAGAACCACCCCTGGCATTACCCTCAGTGCTGTCTGCAGCTCGTCTTTGAGGGAGCTGATCTCCTGCTTCAGGTACTGGATTTCAGATTCTTTCACCCGCAGCAGGACCTGTGGGAACAAAAACCAGCATCTTTGCACCCGAGCAGACACAGTGTGACACACGTCCTGTACCCAGTGGCAGTCAAGCCAAGGGCTGGAGACTCAGCCCCATGCCAGCACTACAAAGCCTCTGGTCCACCCATCTTCTGCTTCTCACAAGAAAACTCCTCCTGGTTCTCTTGGGAACTCGCCCAAGCTTGCAGTGCAGCTCCCTGCACACCCCAGTTTCTGTCCCCACTGCTCTGCATGGATTGGATCCCAAGGACAAGCAGGGGCTGCAGAAGGAAGAGCCAGTGTCTGGCTCTCTGGTGAAGACATCAGGACCCCAGAATCTCCTAGCCTGATGCAGCTCATGATAACAGTGCTGACCAGCCACGAGAGCCAACTGGGGGACAGATGGCTGCGACACCTCCTGGCTGTGACACGGCCCCAGGCTGTGACACGCTCCTGGGGTACAGAGCACTTGTGCCCACCCACGTGCCTCTCTGCAGAGCTCACCTCCAGCTCGTAGGCGTCCTTGCCCTGCGTGAGAGGCGACCCAGCAGCCTCTCCCCCGCCCTCCCCGGTCAGCAGGGTCCGCAGTCGCGTGATCTCCGCAGCCAGGCGGTTATTCAGCTCCTGGGAAGAGGAGGAGAGCCGTTGTGGGAAGGGGGAGCACGGCCACGGCTCAGCACGGAGCCCAGGGTCACCAGGGCAGGGAGCCTCACCTGGTTGTGGGCGTTGAGCTCCTGGTTCTCCCGCTGGCACTGGCGGAGGGCCTGCCTCTCAGCCTCCAGCGCCTGCGCCAGGTGGGCGTTCTCCAGACACTTCTGGGAATACTGCTCCGAAAGCACCTCCAGCTCCCGCTGCACCGACTGCAGCTCCTCCCTGCGGAACACACGTGGGGGTAGTGCCCTCTCCACACACACACGTCCCCTGCCCATTCTTCCTTCAGCATCCCAGGACAACCCAACAGGGAGCTAAGCACCAAGGATGAGGATTGCATATTCCCTTTGGGAAAAAAACTCAAGCCCAGAGCAAGTCAACTCTTCCGTCTCCTGGCAGAGCCATGCTTGGGCACCCAAAGGGACAGGAGGTCATTCTCTCAGAGATCAAGTGGCAGAACTTTCTCAGGTTTCCAAGAGCTGAGCTGGGATCTATCAAAATCTACCAATGCCAAGTTCTTCCTTGTGAGGGTGGGGAGGCCCTGCCAGAGGTTGTCCAGAGAAGCTGTGGCTGCTCCATGCCTGAGGTGTCCAAGGCCAGGTTGGACAGCGCTTGGAGCAACCTGGGACAGTGGAAGGTGTCCCTGCCCATGGCAAGGGGCTGGAATGAGATGAGCTTTAAGGTCCCAAACAATGCCAGGATTCTAAGTTGGCTCTGGGCACCTGGGACCAGGTGTATCTGCACACCTCCCCAACTTATGTAGACGTGTCAAGGTTGATAAAGCTGATAGGCAGCCCTGCTCAGTTCCCATGGGAGGACAGCCCTGCCATGGAAAGCTCAAAGCTTCCTCCTCACCGTTTGAATGACCCCACTGCTGCAGCTGCATAAAAACCAGCACTGGCTGCTCATTTGCTATTTCTGGGGACCATAAAGCAGCTATTTTGGGTCATGTGGGGACATTGACCTGGAGCCTGAAAGATTATGGGCAACCAGAAGGCTCTGATGGATGCAGCTGGGTCGGGACCAAGGGAAGAAGCCCCTGAAATAACCCCGAACTCATCGCCAGAATCAAATGGGAGAGAAGGGTCCCCTACACAGGATCTCCCTGCCAGATGGCAACAGAGGAGGACAGTGATGCTCTTACAGGTACTGCCTTCGGAGGGCCTCGATGTCGGCGTTGACGCTGCTGATCTGGGAGCGCTGGGACTTCTCCAGCTCCCGCTCCAGCTCCTCCCGGTGCGCGTTCTTCATGGCTTCGATGGCTGTGAGGGGCAGCACAGGGTTAGCACCCAGCACCCTCCACCCACAGCTGGGCTTTTGAGCTTTTGTTCATTTCTTAAAGGAACAAAACCGAAGTCATCCCTGCAAATCTCCCACTGCTTCATGGCCCCTTCAGTCTGTGCCCTAGCTACAAAGGGGCTTCTGCAAATTCTGCTTTTTAACAGAGTCCAAATGATTGCCCCCTTCAGACATTGTTTCCTGGACTGTGGGACTCCTAAGGCAGAACCCCTGAACTCCAGTGTTTCAACATTCCCTGGTGCACTGAAGAATGAATTCAGTGTGGAATTGGCAATAATTTAACCACAGGAATGATTAATGCCTTTCGGAGTTGGAATGCAAAACAGATCAGACTGTGTAACAGCCAAAGACAGGGCTACCAAGCCTGGAGAAGGACCAGGAGATGGGCACCAAACCTGGATGACCAGGAGATGGACTCCATCTAAAACATCTTTCCTACAAGCCCGTTCCCATCTCCCTGTGCAGCCCACCCAGCCCTCATCCCATCCCTGCTCTGATCCTCAACACAGCCAACACCACCCCCGTGTCCCCACCACACCATCCTGCCCCACCATGGGGACCCTCTGGTACCTGAGATGGTGGCAGCCGTTTCCTCTGCCAGCAGGCGATCCTTCTCCTCCCGCAGCTTCTCCAGCTCCCGCTGGTGCTGCCGCTGCAGGTCCTCGATCTTCTTCTGGTGCGTCTCCTCCATGGCTGCAAAGCCCCTCTCACATGTTGCCTGCAAAGGGAGGAGGGGAAAGGGTTGGCCCAGGAGCAAAGGGCTGGTGCCAGGGCAGTGGGGAGCCCACCAGGAGCCACGTGCCAGCAAGCAGCTCGGCTCCCCAGGTCCAGCAGGGATCTTCTGCTTCCCCAGCCATGGAGCACGATGGACCTCGCAAGGTCAGGGCTTGTCCTGCAGTCGCTCGACCCCTGACAGCTCCAGGGAAAAGGATGCACAGGGGCAGATCCAGTTGGGGAATGCAAATATATGTCAAAAAAACAACCAAAAAAAACCTTCTGTGCCCCTTCTGCTCTTTTTAATGCTTGTTTTTTTTCAGTCTCTGGGTGTAAGGAAGATGACGTGACAGCAACAGGATCTTAATTCCCAACTGAGTATTGCTACAAATGCTGCAGGGAAAATTACTTGCTAATTGAATTACTAGGAAAGAACTTGGGCCAGGACACAGGAGGAGCAATTTGGGGAGTTGGGATTCACCAGGGGTGAGGTCCTGAATTCCTGCCTGGTCCTTCTGTTCCCAGCTCAGCTGCCAGCCTAAGCATATCAGGATCCTGGATGGACACACGGCTGCAGGACACAGAGAGCAAAGCCACAGGCAGGCTCAAGCCACAAGGGTAGAAGGGGCACACACTGGGGACAAGGTGCTGAGCCCCATCAGGCAGCTTGGGACAAACCTGATGCCAAGCACTGTGCAGGGCTTTTCCCCTTAGCGACACAGGCTGGCTTTATTCCCTGATTTCAACTGAGCTCCCCTTAATTATCACCAGTGTTTTCTGTGGAAAGTGAGAACTGTCACCTCTGGGACCCCATGGGAAATTTTAGAGGGACAAATTCACTCCCCCAGTGGCAAAAGTGCTCATGACAGTCCAACACCACTGACCCTCACTAACATACACCCCTCAGCATCACCTTCTTGGCTAATGCTCTGTTACTTACACCTAATCCTCATTCCCAATTTTTAGCTTTGGTGGTTTTTTCCCCTCCCATTTAATTTTTAATCCCGAGGCATTCTTCACTTTCCCAGCCTTGTTTGTTTGTTTTTTTAGACTCCTAACTCAGTGCCAGAACCTGCCTGGACTTGGCTGTGGCATAGAACAGCCCTGCAGGATTCTTCACTACACCCAGAATCATAGAATATGCTGAGCTGGAAGGGATCCACAAGGATCATCAAGTCCAACTCCTGAAACACCTCTAATTTTGGAAGAAAAAGGTGCATACTCTGCCATAGGTCTGGCTGTAGATTCACTATTTCATGTATTGTAAATGCATTGCCATAAATCCACATGTACAAATCAGTATCTCATAGAGTCACAGAATGGTTTGGGTTGTAAGGGACCTTAAAGTCCATCCTGTTCCACCCCCTGCTGCAGGCAAGGACACCTTCCACTATCCCAGGTTGCTCCAAGCCTTGAACACTTCCAGGGATGGGCAGCCACACCTTCTTGGGGCTACCTGTGCCAGGGCCTCACCACCCTCAGAGGGAAGAATTCCTTCCTAATATTAAATCTAAATCTACCCTTCCTTCATCTAAAGGCCATTCCTCCTTGTCCTTCATCTAAAGGCCATTCCTCCTTGTCCACTTCATGCCTTTGTCAGAAGCCCCTTCCAGCTCACTTGGAGCCCCTCTAGGCACTGGAAAGGGCTCCAAGGTCTTCCTGGAGCCTCCTCTTCTCCAGGTTGAGGAGTTACTCTTGTGCTACTGATGTTACATTCTCCATCAGGTTCTTAAAAGAAGAATGGAGCACATTCAAGCCTCTAGTTTGGGCAGGTTTCCAATCACTTGGTTGGCTTTCTGACCACCACTGCTTAATTCCAATGGGATTCAGAAAAACTACTGCTCTCCCCAGGCTAAAACCAGCTTTTGGCTGGAGCTGAGCCACACTTCACCCCCAGCTCAAATGTGTGCTGGATCTTGCGGCTGGAAGCAAGCTCTCCCGCATTTTTGCTGATTCTTAAGAGCAACTGGTCTGTGAAAGCCTCACTGGCACAGCCTCTGCATCGCTGCCCTTATGGCTTCCTGTTCAACCTGGCAGCCTCCCCTTGTGCTGCCAGAGTCCTCTACAACCCTAAACTCACTTCTGAACTGGGAATGCTTTCCCAGGAAAAGCAAACCACCAAGCCCATTTTTTTTTAGATGCTGGATGATCTCAAACCAGTTTTACAGCCAGTCTGACTGGTGGGGCAATTTGAATGGTGGCATTTCATTGCCAGTGGGTTTCACTGCACCTCACCTGGGTGTTCTGTAACTGTGCACTCTTTGTTGTGTACAGAATTACTGTGTCCAACACCAGCATGATCCTTGCAGCCTCCTGCAGAGGAGCGCTGCTTTGCTACAGAATTTGGCATCTGTTTGCAGCTACTTTCCCTAGGAACATACATTTTTGAGAGCATCAAGTTTCCATTTCATCCCGCATTTTTGAAGGCAGCAGAGACAGACTGGAGATTTGATCAGACTGGGAAAGACAGAGCTGAGGAATGCTTTTAAAGGGAAGTCACAAACAAAATGTATGTGTTGGGTACAAGGAGAAATTGAGGTCTTCATGTTGAAGGAGAGTGTGATGTTATCGAGCTACTTTGAAACTCTCCCTCTCCAAGCAAAGACCACCTCCAGAAATCCACCTTCCTGAGCCCTCAGCAATGCATTTAGAATACCCCAGCATGGGGAAAAAGGAAACACCATGCTTTACAGAGGCCTGGCTAGTACCCTGGGGCTTGTTTCAGCACGCTGGCTCTTTTAGGGAACAGTCCCTTGGTTTGGCAAGTGAACCCTGGGACTGCACGTGCCCTCCCACACGCTCAGCAGCAGAAGGCAGAAAGTGTTAAACATATCAAGACCTTTAGGTTTTCAAAGTCTTTCTGGTATTTTTCCCTCAAAGTGGAAGCGTTCCCCTCCAGATGTTTGTTCTCCAGCTCATCCCTCATGACATTCATCTGGGCCTCCAGCTCCTGGATGCGTTCCCTCAGGCCATGCATGGAGTCCGGGTCGCTGCCGGGGTCCTGCCCGGTGCCACCCGCCTCACCGGCCACCCAGCTGTCCCCAGCGCCCGGGGCCACCGCGGGGGACGCCTCCGGGTGCTGCTTCTGGTACTCATCGAGGGTCTCTTGCAGGCGCTGCAGGTTCTGGCTGTAGTGCTCCTGCAGCGCCTGCAGCTCCTCGCCGTGGATGACCTGCAGCTCCTTGATCTTGGCCTGGAACTTCTCCTCCAGCGTTTGCATCTGCTCCAGGTGATACTGCTCCATGTTCTGCTTGTCGCGGACAACGGCGTCCAGCTGGTTGAGCCCCTCCACCCTCTCGGCCTTCAGGGCATCCTCTGTCCTGTTGAGCTGCTCGATCACGTTTCGGATCTCCTCCTCGTACCGGCCCTGCAGCTCGCTCAAGCTCTTGCTGTGCTCGTGCCCTTCCTCCTCCAAGAGCCTCCGCTGGTTGTCCAGCTGGGACACCTTTGCCTTGAGGTCAGCGTTCTCCCTCTCCAGCACGGCGATCACCTCACTGTACTCGCCCTGCTGCTTCCTGAGCAGCTCCTCGTACTCGTCCCGCAGCAGAGACACTGTCTTCACGCGCTCCTGGCACAGAGCATCCATGCTCTGCAGGGACTCCTTGTAGGACTTCATCTCCCTCTCGTGCTCCAGCCGGACTTTGCAAGCGGCGTAACAAACCTGAGCCTGAACAATGGCATCGTGGACTAACAAAGACGAATACCGCTCCAGGTCTCCCATGCACGAATGGTAGGAAAGACTCTGGGACACCTTCAGGAGCTTCTGACAGTCTCTCATGGCCTCCTCGGGAGGCAGAGAGAGTAAGGCAACAGATATCTCCTTCAGAACACTGGATTTGTCCTTTAGTTGCTGGGCAAGATCTTCCTGAATGGAAACAAGAGCTTCACTACCACGGTCTGGGGCACTGCCAGTCTCCTCCACTTTGGCTAATTCCTGGCACGGCACCATTTGGACACGGCTCCCATCCCAAGAGATCTGGGCTCTTTCTGAAGCATCTTTTTGTATTTCAAGTGCTTCAGAAATCTGGTGCATAACTCTGTCAAACTCAGGAGTCCTGTATGCTTTGATGATCTCCTCCAACATGCATTTGTGCTGCTGGAGAGCTGTTTTGGTATTATGGAGCTCTTCTTCAATTGCTTTTAACCTCTGATGAAAAGATTCCCTCATTTTCTCTGCAACAAACCCAAGTTCTGCCTTGATCAATGTAGCATCTGCTACAGCACTGAGAAAACATGGGGAAATGCCCAAACTTGTTTCTGTTTTACCCTCAGCTTCTCCTTCTCTAGTGCTCAAGTGTGCTCTCAGCTCCTCCACCTGGCTCCAAAACTCCCCTTCCAGCAGCAGCTTTTTAGACAGGACGCTGGCCAAATCCTTGGCTGTATGAGAAACACTTGCTGGCTCCAACAAAACCACCTCGGCCGTTCCCTGAATCTCTCTCAGAAGCTGGGCTATCTCAGAGCTTGCATTTTTCAAAGACTCTGCTATTTGGTTGATGAGAGAGGCCTCAAATGCCACCCTCTCAGAAAGCCACCTCAGCTGGCTGGTGTCAAACACATCTGCTTGCTGCTCCTTGGAGACGTGCTCCTCTTCTCCCAGATCCCCTCCTTCCGGAGCGGGGCTCTCCGTGGTGAGGCTTTCACTCTCCTGATACTCCGATGGGACGGGCGCTCCGCTCAAGGCTTGGATTGCGTTTGATAAAGTTGTTTCCATGCTAGACAGAGTAACAAGGAACAAATCACCCTCTTTATCCTTGTCTGATTTGGGCAAGGATCTTAGCTGCTCCCTGCACTTCTCTAAGCAAGTCAGCGCTTGATCGTTTTTCATCTGGAAACCTCCCAGCTCGCTGACGTGACTTTCTATGAGCTTGAACTTTTCCTGCCTCTCGCTCTCCAGCTGTGAGATCAAAGCATTGACTTGGGACAAGCTGGTCTGAAGCTGTTCCCGCAGCTGGGACTCCGTGCTGGCCCACTGATGGTGGAGGGCGATGAGCGTCTCCTGGTTATGGCCGTGCTGGCTTTCAAGCTTCATCGTCACATCTTTGAGCTTTTCCTCTGTAATATACAGTTTGGTTTCCAGGGAATGGATGATGGAGAGATAAGTCTCAGAATCACTGGTCCCTGATGAGGGGTAACCCAGAGCTGGCTCTGAGGACATGCTTTCTTCAGACAGAGATCTATCCTGGCTTGTGTCTGAAGAGGTACTGCTTGTCCAGTTTTTCTCTGACCCATCTGGGTGGATGTATTTCTGACACTGGATGCTTGAAAAACGGATCCTTTGCCTCTTGGCCCCCATGATTCCTACATCAGGCTTTACTAAAGCTTTCTGAACCAACTCTTGGTCTTGGAGCTCTACAACTTTAGATGGGGAGCCAAATTCCTCCACTTGCCTCTGATTGATCTCAAGAACCTCATCCTCCTCCTCCTTCAGTGCATAAGTCAGAGCTGGGAGGACATCCTGAGTTTGCAGAGCCTGCCCCAGTTGGGATGGATGACTTTCGTCCGCCTCGAGACTGGGGCCAAGGTCTTCTGCCTCCTCAGCACATGGACCTGTGCCCACACTAGCTAATTTCTTTAAAGCCTCCTCCTTGGCCTTTAGCTTTACTTTAGTCTCCTCTAAACTGCTATCTAAAGCAACCACTTTAACCAAAGCCTCACTGAGATCTTGATCTTTCTTCTCCACAATTCTCAAGTGCATTTCCTTAACGTGTCTCAGCTCTTCTTCTTTCTCTTTCAGCACCTCCTGCACCCCCCGGAACTGATCTGACACCTCCTCGAACGACTGCTCCAGATTCTGGTAGTTGGTCTCTTCCATTTTCAACTTTGCTTGTAGCTTTGCAACTTCATTATCCGACTCGGCCACCTGATTCATGAGCTCGTGGAACCGGCACTTGATCTGATCCCTCTCTCTTTCAAGCTCCTTGATGTGCTCGGCAAGTTTTTGGATGCTGGCCTCCTTCATGGCCAGCTGCTCCTCCAGCTGGTGGACGAGCTCGCTGCCTTCAAACTTGGCGCTCAACTTCTCCTTCTGCAGAATCTCCATTTGCTGCTCGCTGTTCTGCAGCTGATTCTCGTACTCGTTGGCCTTGTCCTCCACCTCCTTCAGGCTCCGTATCAAAACCTGCTTCTCCCTCTCGCAGCTCTCCAGCAAAGCCTCGTAGTTCTTCTGCAGCTTCTCCTCCATGAGGACCCGCGCCTGCTCGCTGGCATTCAGCTGCCCGCTGAGGTCTGTGATCCTGTCCTGGAGCCGCTGCACTTCCTTCTGGTGGTCCCGCTGCAGAGCCTGCTGCATCTCCAGGTCCCGCAGCTCCTGGGTCTTCTCCAGCAGCAGAGCCTCCGCGCTCTTCAGCTTCTGCTCGCTGGCCTTCAGCTGGGAGCTGAGCGCGGCCTCGCCGTGCTGCCACTCCTCCAGCTGCTCTTTGGCTTTCTCCTTCTCGCTCCTCAGGTCGCTCTTGAGCTTGGCCAGGGTCTGCTCCTTGATGGCGAGCTCGGCCGCCGCGTTACTGAGCCTCGCCTGCAGGCTCTGAATCTCGGCCTCGTGGTGCCGGATCACGTCCTTGGCCTCGGCGTAGCTGCGCTTCAGCGACTGAATCTGCTGATTGATCACCTCTTGACGCTGGCATTGGGCTTCCAGTTCGCTTTGGAGGTCTTGGTTGACTTTGTGGAGCCTCTGCCAGGCACCTGATGGCGAGGCGGCCACCTCGGTCTTAAAAAAATTGATTAAATACTAGATTAGTAACACTCTTGGCTCTCCCTCCTGAGTGTCACACCTCTGGCCAGGCAGGCCATGGAAAAGCTCCTCACAGCGACTTGGCTGCTACCCACTGCTCCAATTGGGATGATTTGTTCTTGGCACAATTTGGTTTGTTTAACCAACTTTTTTTTTTTTTTTTAATGAGCGACAACTGCTTTCCAGTAACAGAAAACACTGACCACAACATCAAAACAGCTGTACAGTAACAGGCTAAATGGAAAAAAAAAAAAAAATAAACCCAAACTCAAACAGAATCAAAAAAACAATGAGAAAGAAACACCAGCAGTAAAACGAAGACAGACAGACAAAAGAAAAATGGCAAGGATGACGAGGAAGAAATGGAACGAGGTGAAGGAGAAAGGAACTGCTTTTTTTTAGCAAGTTTGTTTGTTTGTCTGTGAAACAAAAAGTGCACAGTTCAGGTAATACAGTCCACCGACCAAAAGCAACAACAGAAAGTGAGGTGACAGCAAATGACATCACATCCCACCCAGACACGGGGCGATGGGCCAGCCATTGTGGTGGCGATGTCATTTCTGTGCCTGCCAAACAGGACTGAGTGGCTGCTCATCGCTTTAGAGAGATGCTGTTATGCTAAAGCTTAGGGCTAGGGAGGATCTAATTTCTCTACCTGCAAAATAAAATAAACCAACAAAGGACAAAATAAAAAGCCCGACAAATGGAGGGAAGGAAAAGGTGTGATGAGAATGTAAAAATGAAAGAAACCAACCTTTGTGAGATTCAAACCAAAGCAATGGAGCATGCAAAGAGAAAACTCACAGAAAGCGTCATGCAAAAGGCGACAGAAATTATGTATCTTAAAAAAAAATACACAGACAGGAAGAGGTGAGAGAAGCACAGTGTTAAGCCTAGGAATTTGGCCTGCCTTGCTGTACTCTGATTGCTGATTAAGGAAAGCCCACAGATGTGACACTCAGTTATGTTAAGTTAAATTTCATGCTTTACACCAAAAACATGCAAGAATATCCGTCAGGGACAGGTTAGTACGTGCCCCCTCCCACCCACAGTGGCCGGAGCAGGGGATGTCTCCAGCCCATTTGCCAGGAGCAGGAGCTCCTGGTGTTTCTCCCAGTAGGGATCAAGGTTAGGGTGCCCCATCCCGAGGAAGCTCAGAGCAAGAGAGGGGTTACACGAGGCCAGAGAGGCTCCGGTGCATGGCACATGCATTGGAGGGGTGGCTCAGCACAGCCTCATGGAACAGGGAGTCCCTGCAGGGCTGGTCAGGCTGCCAAGGAGGGGTTGGTGCCTCCCAGGCAGCTCAGGAGGGATGGGCTTGGCAGCAGTCAGGCTTCTCCATCAGCCCTCCTAATAGACAATGCAGGAACCTCCCCAAAATCAGGCACGATG